>PVHY01005382.1:0-83839 GCA_004024945.1 Uropsilus gracilis | reverse complement strand
TCTACCCAAAAGAGACCTCAATGTGGGTACAAAAGGACACCTGTGCCCGGATGTTTACTGCAGCACAATTTATAATTGCAAGGTCATGGAAACAACCTAAATGCCCCAAAACAGATGACTGGATGAAAAAAATGTGGTATATATACATGATGGAATATTACTCATCAATTAAAAATGACAAATTTGATGACTTCATAACAACATGTATGTATTTAGAAGAAATCATATTAGCAGAAACAAGCCATAAAGAAAAAGGCAGAAACCAAATGGTTTCACTAATATATGGAATATAGTGAAAAAATAAACAAAAGCCTTGAGGAAAGTCAAAACAAGCTAAGCACCAAAATGATGTGCACAACTATGAGCAGGAGGGAAAGGGGGGAAAGAAAGGGAGGGGGGGAGCAAATCCTTGAGATTACAATGTTGTGAAATTTATATATAAATAAATTTAATAAAAGAAAAAGAAAAGAAATAGAGAGGATGAAGAAAAAGAGAAAAACAAAGTAGGAAGACTGAAGAAAAGCAAAGAGATCTGTCAGATTACGTAAAGCAAGAAATATAAAAGTAATTAGAATCCCAGAAGGAGGAGAGTCATGGGAACTGAAAGGCTTTTTAATACAATAATAGAGGAAAACTTCCCAAATCTGAAGAAATGAAAGTAGACATACAGGAAGCAAAAAGGACACCAAACTACTTTTATGGAAGAAAAACTACAGCAAGACTCATCATTGTAAAACTTCCAAGAACCCAAGATTAGGAAAAAATGAGAATGACTAGTAAGAAGAAACATATAACCTACAAAGGAAAACCCATTAGGCTGATCTCAGATTTCTTTGAAAAGACACTCCAGGCAAGGAGAGAATGGAGCCACATCTTCAAAAAACTCCAAGACAAAAAGTGCCAGCCAGGAATACTCTACCCTGCACCTTCTCGAACAGGCAATGTCTCTAGAAATTTGCTACCAATAAACCCCCACTCCAAGAAATTTTGCAAGAGGCCTCAAGATCAAAGCCACAAGAAGAATAAATAGAACAAACAAAACAAGGAACCAAATCAAACCTCAAAATGACCACCAGAAAACCAACATTAGAATCTCAAACATCAATAATCACTCTAAATATCAATGGTTTAAACTCAGAGTTGCAGACAGGATCAAAAAACAGAATCCAACATTCTGCTGCCTCCAAGAAACACATCTGATGTCTAAGGATAAGCATAGATTGAATGCGCAGGGCTAAAAACTACATTACAAGCAAATGACCACTACAAAAAATCAGGGGTTGCCATTCTTCTATCAGACAGAGCAGACTTCAAACTAAAAAAAAATGACAAAAGATAAAGAAGGTCACTACCTAATGGCTAAGGGGTCAATCCACCAAAAAGACAGAACAATTATCAACATACATTCTCCTAATGAGGGAGCACCAAAATTCATAAAACAACTACTAGCAGAACTAAAAACAAATATTGGTGAGAATTCATACATAGTAGATTTTAACACTTCACTCTTACCAAAAGACGAATCAACAAAACAGAAACTACACAGAGACACAAAAGCTTTAAAGGAAGATTTAGACCAAATGGACCTAATAGATATCTACAGGACACTGCACCCCCAAGGAAAATAATACACTTTCTTTTCAAATGCACATGGATCATTCTGTAAAATTGACCATGTATTAGGCCGCAAGGCAAACCTGAATAAAGATTAAAATAAAGATTAAAGATTAAAATAATACCAACATTAAAAATTAAAATAATACCAATAAAGATTAAAATAATACCAACATTTTTCTCCAATCAAAAAGGCATCAAACTAGAAATCAACAATGAAAAGAAAATAAGGAGAGTATATACTACAAGGAGAGTGAACAACAAGGCTTTTGGAAGATCACTGGGTAAAAGAGGAAATCAAAGAAGAAATTAAAACATACATGGAGATAAATGACAAAGATGACACAACATTCCAAAATGTGTGGGGCTCAGCAAAAGCAGTATTAAGAGGAAAGTTCATAGCAACACAGGCCCAAATAAAAAGGATTGAATCAACCCAAAGAAATAATCTAATCTCCCAACTCAAGGACCTTGAAAAAGAGTAACAGAAGACAAGAAATAATAAAAAGACCAGCAGAAGATAAGAAATAATAAAAATAAATGCAGAGATAAGTGACATAGAAACCAAAAAGACCATTGAGAAGATAAAACCAAAAGCTGGTTCTTCAAAAAAATAAATAAAATTGATAAACCCCTAGCAAGGCTTACAAAGAATACGGAAAACTCAAATAAACATGATCATAAATGAAAAGGGAGATTTTACAACAGACAGTAGAATTCCAAAAGATAATTAGAGACTACTATGAACATCTATATGCAAACAAATACAACAACCTGCAAGAGATGGACAAATTGCTCAAATGATACAGCCATCCAAAATTGAACAAAGAAGAGATAGAGAACTTAAACAGATCAATCACAAGCAATGAAATTGAGGCAGTTGTCACCAGAACTCTCCCTAAAAACAAGAGCCCAGGTCCAGATGGTTTCACAAATGAATTCTACCAAACATTCAAAGAGGAAATAACACCCATACTATTAAAACTCTTTCCAAAAATTGAGAAAGAAGGAAAACTACCAAGTATGTTCTATGAAGCAAACATTACACTAATTCCAAAACAAAGATAGTGCAAAGAAAGAGAACTATAGACCAATCTCCCTAATGAACACAGAGCAAAAATTCTAAACAAAATCCTGGCAGACTGAATCCAACAGTGCATAAAAAGGATTATCCACCATGACCAAGTGGGATTCATCCCAGAGGCACAAGGATGGTTCAACATCTGAAAATCAATCAACATATGATTTATCTCATCAGCAAGGAGAAAACAAAAACCATATGGTCATATCAATAGATGCAGAAAAAGCATTCGATAAAGTTCAGCATCTGTTCATGATGAAAGCCCTGGAAAAAATTGGGGTAGAATAAACATACCTCAACATGATAAAAGCTATATACAACAAACCCACAGCAAATATCATCCTCAATGAGGGAAAACTGAAATCATTTCAATTAAGATCTGGAACCAGGCAAGGATACCACTCTCACCACTCCTTTTCAATATAGTTCTGGAAGTCCTAGCTAATGAAATAAGGTAAGAGAAAGACATAAAAATAACTCAAATAGGGAAAGAAGAAATAAAGCTATCATTATATACAGATGATATGATACTCTATGTAGAGAACCCAAAAAAAATCCACAGAAAAGCTAATTGAAATAATCAATTCAGTAAGGTAGCTGGATACAAAGTCAACATAAAAAATCAATAGCATTCATATATGCAAAGAATCAATCACATGAAGAAGAAATTTAAAAAGCCACCCCATTTACCATTGCACCAAAGAAAATTAAATACTTGGGAATAGAATAAACCTAACAAAAGATGTGAAAGATCTATATGAAGAAAACTACAAAACATTCTTAAAATAAATAGAAGATGTTAAAAAATGGAAAGACACTCCCTGTTCATGGATTGGAAGAATCAACATTATCAAAATGGCCGTACTACCAAAGGCAATCTACAGATTCAATGCAATTCCAGTAAAGATCCCAGTGACATTTTAAAGAGATAGAACAAAAATTACTGACATTCATATAGAACAACAAAAGACCCTGAATAGCTGAAACCCTTTGACAAACAGAAGAGAGAATGGAAATATTACAATCCCAGACTTCAAACTATACTACAATGCCATAATAATTAAAACAGCATGGTACTGGTACAAAACCAAACAGATCAATAAATCTGAATTGAGTGCCCAGAAATAAAACCATACACTGGAACAAGTACAGCCTCTTCATTAAATGGTGCTGGGAAAACTGGACCATGATATGCAAAAAAATAATAAACCCAGATAACACCCTCACACCTTGTACATAAAACAACTCAAAATGGATAAAAGACTTGGATGTGAGATTTGAAACCATAAAATACATAGAGGAAAACCTGTGCAAAACCCTCCATGAATTATGAATTATCCATCTCTGGACAAATATACAGGTGGGAAAAAAATGAAGGAAAACATAAAACAGCTGGAATTACAACAAATTTAAAAGCTTCTGTACAACAAAAAAGACAATAAACAAAACAATAAGAAACCTAACCAACTGGGAGAAAATTTTTACCCTTCATACAAATGATAAGGGTCTGATAACAAAGATACACAAGAGCTCACACTAACAGAAACAGCAAAAAACCCAGTCAAAAAATGGGAAGAACTAAAAAGATACTTCACCAAAGAGGAAATACAGATGGCCAATAGGCATATGAAAGAATGCTCCACATCACTAATAATTAGGGAAATGCAAATTAAAACCACACTGAGATGCCATCTTACACCAGTAAGAATGGCCTGTATTTAAAAAAAAAAAAAAGAGGCAACAACAAGTGTTGGCACAGCTGTGGAAAAAGGAACTCTCTTACACTGCTGGTGGGAGTGCATACTAGTCTAGCCACTATGGAAGGTTGTATGGAGGACCCTCAAACAATCGAAAGTGGAATTACCATTCCACCCAGCAATCCCACTACTGGTATCTACCCAAAGAACATGAAAACTAATAAAAAGGACACCTGTTCATGCATGTTTATTGCAGCATTGTTTACAATTGCCAAGATATGGAAACAACCCAAATGCCCCAAAACTGATGAAAGACTGAAAAAAATGTGGTATATGTGGCAATGGAATATTATATATCAGTCAAAGAGGACAAATATGTCATTTGCAGCAACATGGATGGAGCTAGGAGGAATCATATTACCAGAAATAATCCAGAAAGAAAAAGAGAAATATGGGATGGTCTTAGCTATATGAAGGATATAGGAAAAAAAATAAGAAAAATTGAAACAACCAACAGTACCAAACCATAGAGTGAGAGAGGGTGAAGGAGGTATAAAACTGGGGAGGCAAAGGCACAAAAGTTTAAGATGGTTAGCAGGTGTTAATAAAATGGGAGAACCCCAAGGTACACAATAAAAATGTAGTGCGTGTGTGTATAAAGAAAAAAAATGTTGAGTACTTGATTACATGAAGTATGTAATACCTTGTTGTCCCAATTTCAGTAACATAAAGATATACTAGTGAGCTCAGTTATAGCCACTCATTATATACTTCTAATGAATCTTTCACCTAGTAATTTAGCAGCCATAGAAAGCATCATTTTTTGCTGTGGACAGTTTTATTCTGAAGATATTCAAGTAACATTTCCCCTCCTTTAAGAGCTCCAGTAACTATTTCAAAGATTCCCAGTATAATTTTTAATAGTTAGAGTTAGACTATAGATGACTGAAATTGTTCTGTTGACAGTTTCTAGGTTATATCAACATGGTATTTTAGAGTTGGCTTGAATTATGCTCAATTTAATGCATTAATAAATGCTTATTTAAGTAGTTTGGGATTTTGACAATTTTCATAATAAGGTCTACCTTTGAAAATAGGCTCCTGTAGTAACTATAAAAACCAACTACAAAAGCAGGTTGAACATTGAAAGTGTTAGAGTTTTGCACATCTTTTCTTTGCCTTGCTTTATAATTACAAGCTTTTTTTCTGGGAAGCACAGGTAACTGTTACAGATACTACAGAATTTTACTAGCAACTAAGAGCAGTGAAATGCCACATTTTTTCCCCTGACAATTACCTAAGCTCTGTGAGAGTAGAGATGATGTCTGCCTCATTTTTTCTTGAGGATTTAACATAATTCCTTAACCCTGGAATGTACTGTATAAATATTAGTTGAATGAAAGAATTGATTTTTATTATTGTTATAGTTTTATATAAAGGAAACAATTATGTAACCATCTGAGCTAAATAGTGTTTCTCATCCTTGCAATTGCTGGTGGGATGTCAGTAGTTAGATCAAATCTTGGAACATTGGAATGTAGATCCTAGGTCATACTGCTCTTAAATGATTGAAGCTAAATACATAATAGTGTTCAAATATCACAACCATCTCTGCAGAAATCTCATGCTGAGCTGATAAATTAATAATTAGCTTCAGATCAAACTTTTGGAATTGTGCCTCAATCCAGACACGGTGTCAATTGCATGGACATGATTTGACAGGTAATCAAATGTGAACCCAAATGATGAACTGAAAAGCTGTATTTAGATTATTAACTTTAATTACTTGGCTCTGAATTTTTTTTAATCAAATCAACCTCTTAGTTCAGTTGTCCATTTTTATTAAAATATGGGTTGTTATAAAATGAGCATTCCCAAATTGAAAATGTTGGTTCAGAAATTAGAATTGTTTAGGCATTGTGCTGTGGAGAAATACCCATCAGGTCCATTCTTTCTTACTACTGGCCTAGATTGCCTGCTTACTATCAGAGTTGATATAAGATGTCTTCTCCTACCTGACATATTTGAATTTTGATAACATCTTGACCATATTTCTAAATAACAAGTTACTATTTGATGTTTCTATTGTGTTTATTGAACCTATCATATAACAATAAAAGGTTGACAAACCTGTTTTATATATGTTCTGTAATTTTTCATGTACTTTGTTTTTTCTCACTAATAGGATACAAATAGTTGGATATTTGGCTGCATAAACAGCACTTCTATGTGGTAAGTCTCTTGAACCATTTTTTCTAAACAAACAATATTCACAAATTGCACTTTTAGAATATCTTCATATATTTTTTAATTCATTTTGCTACTATTCTAAATTATAATGTTGGTTTCAAAATGGAAATGAACATCATTAATATTTTCAAAGATTGAAATAGTTGATTGAAAGGAAACATAACCATTTTGTTCCTATAGGGAAAAGTATGAATGGGGTATATTGAATTAAACATACTAGACTTCATTTCATTGGAACTCTTTCTGATAGGTCTCTAGATGGTTTCGCTTTCCTTTTAAACTTACAGTTTATAACACTTTAATATATTTGTTCTTTGATTATAAATATTTATTTCAGTCAGCAAGGGGTTGATTTATCATGGAAGGCTGAACTTCTGCCAACAATTAAGGTAAATTATGTCTTTAAAATTTTAATATTTAGGTGCAGAAACTGAGCAAGTTTAAGTAAACTCAGGAGTTTATGTTTAACAAGCACTGCCAGTAAAGCTGGTCAAATTGTAGAGTCTCTCAGTTCTGTAGTTTCAGTATCTCTGGCTGCATAAACATAGGTGTTCTGGAAGAAGAATGGAGAATATTAAATATCTGCAGAAATTTCTTGATGCAAACACATTGTTACATGCACTTTCAGAAAAAAAAACAGATTTAATAACTTCATCTGGTAACTTGGCTTTTCACAGACTTCAGATTCTCCTTCAATTCATTCCTCAAAATATGTATACTAGCATATGGTTTTGAAGTTGATATGAGAATAGATGTTCATGTGGGGGAAATACATTATTAGCTATATTGTGTATTCATGTCATTTACAGGGAATGTTTATATATATTTCTAGTCAGCTTTTTATTACTGGGGCTATATCAGAATCAATTTCAGATTAGTGCTATTCTTCCATCAAAGTTAACTCATATCAATTATTGAGTGCTCTTTGTCATATACTACGAAAATAAATGTAGAAATGTTACATTAAGCAGAACAAATTATTAAAAAGACAAATAATTATGTGAAATATTAAATTTAATATTAAATGTCTTGTTTTACAAGAAGGGTGACAGTACAAGGAATATTTTTGGCAGTCCATATTAACATAATTTTAGGAATTTGTCCTTCAGCAGAACTATTAAACCCCAAAATTGCATGAACAGTTTATGAAGTATTGAATGTAAAGTTTAAAATATTTTTTAAAAATAATTTTTTAAGAAATAAGTGTTTATAATTTATTTTTATTTTGACATGTTTTAAGCTCTAAGTACTCTAGAAATAAAATCAACCTTATGTTTTGATCTTACAGTCTCTGACGTTAAGACTTCAAGACTACCCATCTTTATCTCATCTTGTTGTTTATGTACCATCTATTCATGGAAGTAAGGTAATAAATGGACTAAGGTTTTTATCATAATATTTTGGGTACGTTGATAATATATTGTTGTTTTGATGAATTTTATAGCATAACACTTTTCTAAAACAATGTCCATTTTGGTGGTCTACCTGAGACTGTTAAATAATTAGAATTATCTACTTAACCTAAGATGAATAAACTCAAGTCTTCTTGTCCCAAGTGGGAACTCTTACTATTATATTATTCTTTCAAAATATATTATTGAGCACCCTTTTATATGCAAGGCTCTGCCAGGAATTACAGCAGGCTCACATGCTGAAGACAAAAACTTTGTTTTTAAAAAGCTATATGCAGGTGAGTAGGGAGAGAGAAATGGGAAGCAGGGGAAAGAGAGAATAAAGAGGGACTCAAAATTACATAATACAAATCAGAATATAGCAGATACATGCAAAGGATGAAGGGTGTGTTTAAGATTTCTCTGATGTTATCAAGAAAGACTTTATTATGAGGTCATATTAAAATTGCCTTACTGTTGGTGGGAATGTAGACTTGTCCAGCCTGTGGAAAACAGTGGGCAGTTTCTCAAAAATAGATCTACATATGACTCCTAATTCCACTGCTAATATCTATATGAAGAATGCAAAAGTACTAATTCAAGAGAATATATATATGAATTGCTGTGTTCATGATTTAAAGCTACTTCCCTATCAGAATCAATGGTAACTCAAAAATACTTTGTAAAAATGCAATGGATAATATTTTTAATGAGTGATTTCTCATATTTTCAGTGTTTTTCCCATTGTGAAAATATCTGTGTTCTTTACTTGTTTTGAGATATAAAAGAAATTGCACTGTGCACCTCTTCTTCTAGGCTGGTAAATAATCAAATAAACATCAAATAGTTTGTAAGGGAAAAGTCAGCTTAATAATAACATTTATACCTGCTGTATGTATGGAAGAGACCCAATAAAACTCACATCATGTCTTCAGACTCCATCTTTTTTAGCTAAGACAAAGGAGGTAGCTGGTGACGGAGGAAGGGAGCCCAGGGGGTTTTTTGAGAAAAGCACAGAAACTCAGGTAGATAGGTTTGATTCCGATTTCTCCACTCAAAGGAGCTCAGGAGATTAGTTCTTCCCAGTATACTGAGGAAGAATCCCTTACAGAGGGGTGTTTACAGGTAAATGTTTTTTTTTAAAAGCAACCTCCACCCAATTTTTAGAGCTTCTCCTATGAAATAAAATGCTCATCAAAAAGGCATATTTTGGAGTGGTAGATTTTTGCTTCTATGATATTTGAAAATAATAAAAGAAAAATAAAATCAAAACCCCTTAAGAAGGCTTTCTTTTTATTTCCTCATCTGCGTACTAGAATTTAACATTTTTGTCTCATGCTTTTTTACTTTCAAAACAGTTCAAAATCTTGTGAAGTGTCGAACAGTACTGTTTCAAACACAATCCAGAGTATAGTTACAGGAAAAGTTCAATTTGGACCCTACTGGCTTGCTTTCTGTAAATAACAAAGTACTTGCTAGCTGTAATTAGGTATCAGATTAATTTCTTCAACTACTATAGATAGGCAATTTGATTGCATTTTAGGGATTAATTTACTGTAGGCATTTTTATTGCAGATGCGGAGAACAAAGTTCCTCATACTGTTGTGGAAATGTTAGAAGAGAGGTGTCATTTAAGAAATTATAATATTGCAGATTTCACATTTTAAGTTTAATTTTTTGTGTTATCATTTGTTTTTCTTGCTTCATATATAGTAAGCCTTTTATTCTGTTTATGTAATTATTGTTCAGCCTGAAGAACCTTATACCAAATAGCATTAATCATCTATAGGTAAATGACAGAATGTTTTCAAACCCCTAATTACAGTCTAGTTAGATTATAGATACCTAATGAATGTGTATTTTTAAAAAATATGTAACAAGATAACATTTTCATTTGAGCTGTGAGAATATTCAAAGGTTTATTTTTAAATTTCATCTTGATTGAATCTTAGTTCTTAATATTTTGATCTATTCTTTAATGACACTCTTCTGCAAACATCTAAAAATAACTGCAGGAAAGCTTTGTTACAGACCTATTGTTATGGAAATGATCCTCCAATAATTTATTAAATGAAGCTTGTTTACCCAATTTTCTCAGCATCTCTCCTTGGAATTCTTACCATCTAAGCATATTCAGAGTTAGAGTGTCATAGTTAATACCTTCTCCATAGTTGAAGACTTTATTTCACACTCAAACATCAAATGAAGATATTTTATTAAAAATTTAATTCTCTTTTCCTAATTAATTATTTTTTAAAAATTTCAGTTTGTTGTAGATTGTGAATTCTTTAAAAAAGAAACAAGATCTATACAGCTTCCTGTAACTCATCTTTTTTCCTTTGGTAAGTACTTTGATTTTAGGAATCTTAAAAATTGGCACAAGAGATTAAGATGATGGTTCATGGGTGACAAAGTGGTGGGAGAACCTCGGGGCATACCAAAAAAAAGGAATTGCTTTTATTTTTAACAGTGATGACTTGTGTTACCAGTTAATTACAGAGCCTTCTATCATGAAATATTAAATTTAACTTTTAAATATTGTAATATTAAAATATTTCAAATAGAGTATAGTTCTTAGGTAGCCATATGATACTATTAATTGGTTTCATTCTTATTTGATCTTGGGCTGACAAGTGAATGTTAAAAAAATTTTTCTCCATGATCATATATATTTGCATGTGATGGAATGTTTGTGTTCTCATTAAAATTTGTGCTCAATATTGACCCTTTTTATTGTTTATACTTTACTTTTTAAAGATTCCTGACTATATGAATTGACTTTTCATTTTTGAATCTCTATGTATTTTTTAATTGAGGTAACGTTGGTTTACAACATTGTATTTTTTTTAATTCACACTTTACATACATGTTACCACCTCCAAAATATTTTTAATCCTCTTCCATCCCATTTTCCCTTTGGTATCCTTAGTTCTGCTGTCAGAATCCAAGGAATTATTTTAGCTACTTGTTTTGTGCTTTTATATCCCACTTATGATTGAAATCATCCAGTATTTATCTTTCCCTCTTGACTTATTTCACTTAATTTCAAGTTCCATCTGTGTTATTGTAAAAGGCAGAAATCATCTTTTTTATTATCTAAGTAGTATTTCATTATGTATATATACCACATCTTAATCCAGTAAACCACCAGTAGGCACTTAGAGTCATTATCTTGGCTGTTGTAAATAGTACTCTGATAAACTTAGGAGAACATGTATCTTTTAGAATTCGTGTTTTCATTTATTTAAAAATTTTTTAATTGATTAGTATTTTTATTTTCTTTGGATAGCTACTGAGAAGTGAAAGTATAGGATCACATGGTATATCTATTTTTAATATCTTAAAGAATGTTAAAATGTTAAAGAATGTTAAAATGTTATGTTTTCCATAAAGGCTGGACCAGTTTTCTTTACCTTTAACGGTACAGATGTGTTCTACACTATTGATTATTGTTCCTTTTCACAAAAGATTTATTATGAAACATAAAATGTTGTCAGCCCTGTGACGGCTCAAGATTGCTCTAAATATTTTTAACACTTTTTTTTGTGTGTGTGACAAAGTATATATAACTATGTTATATATTCTCTTAAGTATTTTGAAATTATCTTAGACTTACAGAAACAGCATTCTTTTTTATCCTTCACTCATTTCTACATAATGTTGACAAAAACAATACAGTTGTCAAAATTAACATTAACATTGATACCATACTATTAGCAAAACTATATGTTTCAGTTGGTCTTCATTGGTTTTCCACAATGTTCTTCACCAGGTATCACCAGTGTAGTTATTGTTTTAGTCTCCTGTATCTTTGATAGTTACTTTCCTTATGTGTCATAACTGAAGATAAACCACTAATTGGTTATCTTGTATAATAATTCTCAATTTGGATTTGACTCATACTTTTTTATTAATTAGATTGAGTTTATACATTTTTGATATGTCAGTGCATCCTATCAGTAATTACTAGTGATGTTACTTTTGATCCCTTGGTTTTATTCAGAATTTACTGAAGTTGATTTGAGTTCACGCCTCCTTAAAATAGTAAAATGCTGTAAACTCTTTTGTAATGTTAAAAAATCTGTAATATCATTTTAATGTTGTTTAAGCTATGGGCACTTATTTTTACTCTTTGTTATTTTAAGTAACACAGTGCTTTTACTTCAACAGGATTATCTTCAAGAAAAGTGATATTAAATGCAAGTGGTCTGTTCTATAATATAGAGCTTCTTAACTTTGGACAGGTAATTATTCTCTTTCTAATATAGATTTGATTTTACTTTACTGTTTAGCTAAACATATAAACTTTTGTTTTTTGTTTTTGTGGTCAAATCATTAGATATATCAAGCTTTTAAAATCAACGTAATAAGCAAATGCTCAGGAACTAAAGGTAAGTGTATTTTCTGAAAAGACGTAGTATGTCATCTGAAGAATCAGTAGATCTTCACTTGAACTTTGTATATTTGTTCTTTCATATATTTTCTGTGAAATAAAATTAGATATATAATAGAAAAGATGCTTTTATTTTCAACAGATTGTACACAGTACTCTTAACAGGAAGCATTGTGTTTCAGTTTAAATGTGAACATTTAAAAAATTGCTATGTAACTTGCTGTCTTGTAGTAGTAATTTAAATTTAGCTGTTTATAATGTTTTTCTGGCTTCTCATTACTTCCCATATATTGTGAAACTTTTTGTAATTCTAATCAGACATGATCATTTAATAATTCTCTATAATTTCTTATTTTGTAGCATAATTTCTGCTAATTATTTTCTAAAATGGATAATTAGGTATTATACATTAGGCACTATCGTAATAGCTAATATAACATTTATGTAACATTAGGTTTATAATACATATTTCATTTATTTTTGCAGAAGAAATAACTAGTATCTATAAACTGCATATTCCTTGGTCTTATGAAGATTCTCTAACTATTGCACAGTAAGTAGATGAAAAATTTTCCTTTAATATTGGTGATTTTGAAAATATATATTCTGCTTAAATTTAAATCTTAATGAAAATTTAAAATATCTTAATAAAAATTCAAGTATCCTATAAATGGCATTTTTTTCCATTGGATAATATAATGTGGTGATATATAGATATATAAAGAAAGATAATTCTTATTTAAGTGATAAGAATTTAAAATTTGAATGTGGATCCTTTCACACCCTGTACCTCAACTCCTGTGTCCTAGAGGGAGCATACAAATTAATGTGACTGGAAAAGTATCCATTCATAATAATGCATTTATGAATAGTGTCTTCTATGTTATAATATTATATTGTGCTGTAGATGGAATTAATCAAGGTTATGCACTAACAGCATTTGCTATCTGAGAATTGATATTCAGGTTATCTCCTCAGGGTTCCATCTAACACAGAAATATCTATGAAACTCCATGTTGCTCAGCCAGATAATGATAGCCATGTAGCATTATTAAAAATGTACACATCATCAGACTGTCAGTATGAGGTAAGTTATATGTTTGCTTAATTTTTAAGATTTAATTGTAGAAAAACTGAAAATATTTTTATGTTAGTCTTAGATATAGGCAGCATAAAAGCCATTAAGTAGAAAAAATAGACATCTATAATACTTTAAATATTCTCCTTTTATCTATTAGTACCACCTCAGTGTTTCCTTAGCTGAACCACTGGAAGTATTCATCTTAATAAGTAGTAGAAAATAAAATAAAAATTTAGCTGTAGGATTAATTTTCTAAATTTGGAAGTCAAAATTCCAGAATCCTGTATAAATTGAACATTATGAAATCAGCTGATATGGCTATACGACACTGATATGGCTATACTATGGTAATTGATATATGTTGGTTTCAGCTCTAGGAGGTAAGCGTAAGAGTTTTCCTCTTCTTGTTTTGAGCTCTGTTTGTCATTTTATATGCAATTTAGTGCCTGTTCGCTTTGTTTACAATTCTTGGCAACTTTCTTTGTTCAAAGAAGAGGAGAATAGACTCAAGAGTAACATTTTGTTTTCTTATGAATTGATGAACTAAAAGCCCTAGTGTCTGAACATAGCAGGTTTTAAATATCACAGATTTAAGTGGCATAAGTACATATTTCAATTGTGTCATCACAGGTTTCCTAGCTTATGTGAAGTATCTTATTTCTACTCAGATGCTTTGTTTTTTAAAAAAAAAAAACATTCATTAAGTACTTACTATATGCTCAGTACTTGGTTTTTTATTATAATATTTTACTGATTATATAGATTTTTTTATTTCTCCCACCATCATGACACCCATGAACCACTGGCCTATTCGCTTGTACTCTTCCTTTCCCTGAATTCCCCCTCCATCCTACCATTCCTCTCTTTCTCTGTATGCATCAGTTCTATTATCAAAAATATTTTTTTTTATTTTTTTCTTGTTTGTACTCAACCGCTTTAGAAATTTGAATTCTTTGTTAGCACTAACTTTGTTTGGGTAAATTTGGGGTGCTAGGTCAAATGAATCTTTCTATAGTAAAATTTCAATTGGATTTGTATTATGAATTAGTTTAGATTTTATCAGTTTTATTTAATGCCTTTTGTTTCTACCATTAAAGGATTTTACAGTGCTGTATTTTAAAAATTCTATCTTTTATTGAGGTACCATTGATTTACAACACTGTATATAATTTAGGGGTATAGGTTCACCCCTCTTCAGATGTATGTTACCACACCACACATACCATCAAAGCATCAATAATCCTCCACCATAGGCTTTAATGTTTTTTAACTTGTTTCTTCACATTTCTAGTAATATAGCAATATTAAGAATTGCATTAATAATTTGACTTCAAATACTTCTTGTTCTCTAAGCATTCAATACAAATGTTTAATACATTTGTTAATATATTTTTTATAATGAGTCTTATTTTCTTATATTGTTGTTTCTTTTTGTAGAGTAATTGGTATCTCCCGTCAGTTGTAGTCTCTGTAGTTCTCCTACTCCCCTATATAGCAAACTTGAACCATCACCATAATACCTTGTGTTATGCTCAGTACTAAATGGAAGGAAATCTGTTTTCATTGTCTCCCTCTCTCTCCCTTGCTATATGTCTCAGATCTTTGGTCAACTTGCAAGTTTTGTCTTTTTCCTGACCTTTTATTTGGTTTCTCTTATGTGTCATATATAAGAGAAACCATTCTGGTATTTATCATTTTCCTTTGACTTATTCCACTTAGCATAATCCCTTTGATCCATGTTGATGCAAATAGCATGTGTTTATCTTTTTTATTGCTGAGTAGTATTCCATTGCACTACATGTATACGTGTGTGTGTTTATATATAGATATATATGCACACCATTGATTAGTTTATCTGTTTTGGGGAATTACAATATCTTAGCTGTTGTAAATAATGCTCTAATAAGCTTAGAAGTGCTATTTCTTTTTGAACTAAGGTTTTGGATAGATTTCTCAAGAGTGGAATCACTGGGTCATATGTTATATTCGTTTTCAGTGTTTTGAGGAACCTCCACACAGCTTTCCTTAGTGGTGGGACCAGTTTACGTCCCCACCAACAGTATCAGAGGGTTCCTTTCCCTCCATATCCTCTCCAGTATTTGTTGCTTCCATTTTCTTTCTTTCTTTTTTTTTTTTTTTTGTTAGATGGACCATCCTGACAGGTGTGAGGTGGTATCTTACCATGTTTTTGATTTGTATTTCCCTGTTAATTAATTAGACTGCTTATCATTTTTTCATATGCTTGTTGTAAACTCTTTGTAAATCTTAGATACCAGTCTTATCAGACATGTGCAAGTATTTCCTTCCATTTAGTAGGATTTCACTTTGATTACTGAAGTCTGTTTTTTGATAAAAAGTAGTCAGTTTATATCTCCCTTTTGAAAGATTTGCTTCCTTTTCCCAGATTTCCTAATATTTATAGTAGAAATAATGAATAATAAGTTTCTTTTTAAAATTTAACTAAATGTGCTTCTTTTTTCCTGGTTTTATATTATGTGGAATATTTTTATGATCTTTATTCAGAAGAATTTAGCTTCACTGTTTAGTGCTATGCAATTGTAGATTTCATATTTAAAAGTACTACTTACATAGTAAATCGAATAATTTGTGTTTAATCTTGTAGCAAATAAACTTCTGAACGTAATATTTAGTAAACTCTTAGGCTTATATGATCTCATAAGAAGATATTCTGGTTAATTAAATATTTTAGTTAGTAAAGAATTACCACATATACCATAGCAATCCCCTGGTAATTAAAGAATCAGAATATGAGAACATATACTAAACAGTAAGCAATTACATATGATACAAATTAAGTCATGGTGATTTACAGGAAGATTCTTTTAAGATTTCTAGTGCTTTCATATATATCATTATAACAATGACTAAATATATCCAGAAGTACTTAATAAAATTTGAACTAAAGGAGTTTAGAGAAAATAACCTTTTTTTTAATGATTCTTTTAACCTAGGTGACAGTTAAGACTTCCTTTTCACAAATACTTGGACAGGTAAGAGGACATCTGGTTGATTATTTATTGCTCTGTGAATTAGATAATATAAAGAAGTGGCTGTGGAAGGCCAGATAATAAATATTTAGTAGAGCACATATAGTCTCAGGCTGCTGCTGCTGCACCTGCTGCTTTTGTCCCCCCCCTTTTTCCTTTTCCCTCTTTAATAATATCTAGAGACCATTACTGGTACACAGTCCATAGGTAGTGTTGATACTTTCATGTTTCATACTTCCAAGGATTGAGAACTGATTCCTGAATCTGAAATATGTTAATTTTTTGCTAAATGAATGTCACTAAGATTTCATTTTGCTCATACAAACTGTAACTCAGTCAAATCAAATCAGTAGATTCCATATAAGTGAACATTTTCAAATTTTTTTTATGTTATACATGTTCATTTTGTAAGGGTAAAAGTAGGTTTATTAACAATAAACAAGTTGGAAAAGCTTAAATTTATTTGGAGAATCTCTGTAATTTATGAGCAAATAGTGTTACCAAAAAAATTTATCAAACAGCAAAATGTTATTCTTTATTAAACACCATTAAGATAACTTAAACTTAAATAAATAATATAGATTAATCAGAGAATTTATATGATTTAAAATTCGCTAATTTTTTTTACTGAACCTTAAATTACTTTCACCTCATTTATTTTCTATTATGTTTGTAATCCAGGAATAGCAAATTTTAAAAAATTTAAGTCATTTAACTCCATGGTTATAATAAAACTCACAAATTAAATTAAAGTCTTAAAATATGCATTATCTCATTCTATCCTCTCAACAACAGTGAGAACTAAATTGTAACTATTTTAATTTTGTGATAAATTAGAAGAGAAAATTAAATGTTAATAAAAGTTGGAGAATAGTATCACAGATCGTTATAATAAATACTCTAAAATGTTAAGGGACAATTATCAAGAAAAATTATCCTCTTAGACTACAAAAAATTTCCAAAAGAAAGATAAATGCAAAAGCTTAATAGTAATGACTGATATGTTTTGATAGCTTATTATGTTCTAAATGCAAATGCAAGTGATTATGCAAATTAATATATTTTATTCAGAATATGATAAATCTCTTCATGTTAGGGTTAAGAACTACTTCAAAGAATTTTGGAGAGAAAATCATGAGATCATGTATATAAGATATTTAATATGCTACTCAATTATATATTCTCTTTATTATGCCTTGAATAAAAAAAACCAAATAACATGTTTCTAATCTACTGGTTTTTTTTTTAGTTTATAATACATATACTATAGCATGTATTTAAAATGTATTTTACTTAGAGTTTTGATACCCATTACTGGAAATATCTGTGATCTTCATGGGAAAGGCATAAGAATTGAATTTTTATTCCACATGAAAGTATGTGTGTCTCATTAACACCAGTATTGAGAAATTGCCCATTGACTGGCCTATTTTCCAGATAGTGAGATTTCATGGTGGAGCTCTCCCTGCTTATGTCATATCTAGCATTCTTCTTGTTTATGGAGGACAATTATACTCTCTTTCATCAACTGGTAAGAATGTTTTTCTATTTCTTCCCCTATCCCTCCCTCCTTGTCCTTTCCTCCTTGTTTCCCTTCTTCCCTCAATACTTTATTGCTACTTTTTTATCCTGCATTAACTAGTGAAGACATGATTTTCAAAAATTCACAATTCATTTCTCTCCAGTACACAGAGGTTTGAGAGGCTCTCAGTTTTAAGAGATCCCTAAGGAAATGCCTTACGTATATTCTCCATTTTACACCCTGTGCCAAAAGTTTCTTCCTTTTATTCCGAGACATTGTTAAGAAGTAGAAGCTCATTGATAGGGTTCTTATCACCTATTCTTGGTACCTAATGTAATATGAAGCACATAGAAGGCATTCAGTATAACATTTGGGCTAGAGTAGTGGTTACATTTTAGCACTCTGAATGAATGACTGAGAGTTTAATGAAGGGACAATTTCAGAGATATGTGTAGAGTTAAGGAAAAACAACAGGAAATTAAAAAGCACCAGATTAGCAATAACCATCTGCTCTTTTTGGTTACCTGCTGGGAAAGAAACAAACCTAGAGATCAGTAGAAGGGCAAACTACTGTAGCTGCAGTCTTAGATACAGCAACACTACAGCCCCTGTCAGTCAGCATGTAGCTCAGCAAGAGAAAAGGTAGGAAAGTAATAGCTTTATTTCCTTCCTTAACTTTATGGGGCACCTACAGACTTGTTGAACTCAGATCCTAATCAAGGGAGACAAGACAGAAAAGGAGTAGGATTAAGCATAAAAGCCGTCCACAATTCCCATTTACCATTTCTATTTCTCCAGATCCTCCTGTAGCTATTCCTTCCCTTCCATGACTTTTTAACGTTTCATTGCTGCCTTAGTGATTATTCTAGCCTGATTTAACGTACATTCCAAAAAGGAAGCAAATGATCTGCCATGATCCAGCCTTTTATTCTGGCAATATGATATTGACTGAATTTTAATTTTTTTTAAGACTTGAAAATTTTTTAGCATCTGAAACATTTTTAGTTTCAAGTGACTTGTTAATTGACTTTCAAACATACAAGATTTTTATCTGGCTTGTTCACAGTAACCTCAGTGACACATGTTGTTGGTTAATTGGAAGATTCAAGTTAAAGTTCTGAAACAATGTGTCTATCAAAAATCATGCCTGGATCATATTCACTAGAATACCTGTAATAATAATAATGACAAATTATAATAAGTGCTAATGATGATAGTAAGAAATTGGAACCTTGATACACTGTGGGATATGAAATAGTATGGTTGCTTTGGAAAGCAGTCTGGCAGTGCCTCAAACAATTAGGTCTAGTTTCCATGTAACTCAACACCTCCAATCCTGCGTACACCCAAGAGAACTGAAAACATACACCCATACTAGGCTTGTACACTAATGTACACACAAGCACTAATCCATAATAGCCAAAATATCTGTCATTTTGGCATGATGAATGGATAAATAAAACATGAGCGAATGCTGTAACCATGCTAATGAAAGGAGCCCATCACAAAGGACCACACATACGTAATTCCATTGATAGGAATATTTAACTTGGGCCAATATTTACAGAGAGAAAGTAGATCAGGGTTGCCTAGGAATGGCGAGACAGTGAGAATTGAGAGTAACAAAAATATTCTGATGGATTATGTAAATAAATTAATAACTCTGAATATACCAAAAATAGCTGAGTTGCATGAACTTTAAATGGGTAAATTATGTGTAATGAGAATTATATCTCAATAAAGTTGCTTAAAAAATTACTAGTAGAACTTTGAGAAAAAACAGGTGACATAATCCTAGTGTGGCTTCCTGAATTTGTTTCCTAAGTGGATAAATATGTACTCTTTCATGAAAACCATTTTTAACCTTTTGAGGAGCCTATCTGAAATAGTAATAAAAACACTTGCTCTCTGACATGAAATATACTGTTGTTACAGAAAATGCCAGGTAAAATGTCTCAAAATTACTATATATTTTCTACTACATATAATTTGTTTTAATCACCAGGTCATTGCTTAGATTATGCTGCTATGTTGGATAAAGAAGCCAAACCTTACAAAGTTGATCCTTTTGTGATTATGATTAAATTCCTCTTGGGGTAAGTTTTATTATCTATGATAAGGAATTTTCTTTTGTTTATATATTTATATAATACATAGCACATTACATTAAACTCTCTAATGGAGCATAAATTCTCATGTAGAGAATTGCCATTAGGCAATTGAGGTAATCTGTTAAGTGGATTTTTTTCTCTTAGACAAAGGCCATAAAGTATATCAACATTTATTTCAGTGGTATAACCTTTCCAAAAGTAATTATTGAACTTATATCAGTCTAAACTTAAACTGTAAATATATTGTGCCTTTAACATTTTTGAAGGGATATGTACTGTTCTTGATCTTCAGGTGTCCCAACATTCTTGATGAGATAATGCCTCAGATCTTCTTCCCAATTGTATTTTAGATCCCTCTCCCCTATTTAACATTCCATTTGTAATTTATTTACATTTTCTGATATTGGGTTAAGAACCATGACTTGTATCTTTTTTCTGTACTTAGAACCAACCTTTAACTTTATAATTCTTGCTTTTTGTCTACATTCAGCCTTTTTACCTCAGTTACATACACCACCCTCTGCCCCTTTCCCACCCCCCATCTTCATTACAAGAATCAGTAGAAAACAGTAAAGTTTTGTTTTTACCCAAGACCCAGATTCTTGAAGACCAGAACACTTATTTGGGAGGTTCTGACTTGCTCCTTACAAGAACTGAAATTTGTTTTCCACTATAATTATAGATTAAATGTCATAGAATTTGGGAAACTCTAGTGAATGATCAGACAACTCAAATATTAAGATTCTTGAATGTCAGTTATTAACTTTTTAAATTTTATGTTGTCTTTTATCCACAGATATAAATGGTTTAAAGAATTATGGGATGCATTATTATTACCAGAATTAGATGCCATCATTTTAACTAGTCAGAGTATGTGTTTCCCCCTTGTTTCCTTGATCCTCTTTTTGTTTGGAACCTGTACTGCCTACTGGGGTGGTCTGCTCTCTTCTACAACTGTGAGACTCCTTTCTTCATTGTGGCTAGCTTTGAAAAGGTAAAGAATAAATGACTAAAATTACTCTTAATTAAGAAAAAATAATATTCTATAGCAGTCTTAATATTAATTTGCTTTCACTAACTGATAATTTCCAAGGAAAGCTGTGTAACTAGAATATGAGATCTATTTTTGTCAAAGATAGCCATTTATTGCAAGTTAAATGCTATGTTTGATTTTCTTTTTTTCCCTCCTCCCGGAGCACACAGATTTTTTAATTTCACTGTTACCTTTTCAAGGAGGAAGTAGTTCATTCATAATGCTTTTATATCCTGACTCTCAGTCAAACCCAAGGACAAAAGACTAATTGAGATGTTTTGGATCAAGGGCTTAAAATATTTTGGATCAAGTGCTTAAGAGCACCAAAAATATTGTGTAGAGTTTTATTATAGACCTAAGACACAATGTAGGTTCCTGGTAAATTTTTCTGATAAATAAATCACCTGGCTTTCATTGCCATCCCTCCTCACATGTTATATGATTTACTGTGTCATAGAGGGGGTTATGGTATGAGGCTTATTTTTCTATGCTTTTGAGGTGATTCTGACATTTATGTCATGTTATTTTTGAATAATCCAGCAAGTTTAAGAAATAGAAAATTGTCCTCTTATCCAGATCAGAAATATATGGTACAGGGCTTATAATTAATGACAATCTTTAGCAACATTATTTTCTTCCATAGTACAAATATCAGCTGTAGTTTATTAAAGTGAAAAGGCATTATCAGAACCTAAAATTATGTATGTCATCCCTTTTATTTAAAAATATCTGACTGATATGACTGGTATCATTTGCATATTAATAAGCAGAAGAGCCTGATTATTGTTTTCTTTTAAAATTATTTTCAAACATTTTATTCTTGCTATTCCAGGCCTTCTGAACTTCCTAAAGATATCAAGATGTTATCACCAGATTTGCCCTGTTTAACAGTTATTTTGATGATAGTTAGTTGGACTACTTGTGGAGCATTTTCCATACTTCTTACTTATCTTTATTATGTGTTTAAGGTATGTCAAATTAATAATCAGAATGGTTGTACTTTGTAGCAGACAGGCATTGAATTTCCTGTAGATATTGTTAGTGAAAGTTCTGTTTACTATAGTGGTGACCTTTTACTATTTAACAGGTTTAAGTATAAAGTTTGTTGTTTTTATTTAAATATATAGGCTATCAAGATAAATAGTTTATTATAGAACCAAAATTATTTATCTAAATTGGGTTTCTTTGTTTAAAGAAAAGGGAGGGGAGAGGATACCCTCTGTTTCACATTGTTTCTTGCTCCTGTAAGTCATGTGAATGGTAGTATTCCTTTGTGTAAATATATCACAACTTTACCATCCATTCATCTATTTTGGGACTTTGGGTTGTTTCCGTATTATAAATTATGCTGCAGTAAACATAGGAGTTCAGGTTTCCTTTCAAATTTGTGTTTTGCATCCTTTAGGTAGATTTCTAGGAGTGGAAATGCTGTATCTATTGGTACATGCTTTTTTGGTGTTCGGAGGAACCTCCACACAGCATTCCATGATGGCCAGACCAGTTTACATTCCCACCAGTGGTGTAAGAGGGTCCTTTATCTCCACATCTTCTCCAGCACTTGCTTTCACTTTTTTTCAATGTGACCCGTTCTCATTGGAGTGAGGTGTTATCTCGTGTCTTGGCTTTGCTTTTCCCTGATAACTAGTGATGTTGAGCATTTTTTCGTATGCCTGTTAGCCATTTACATTTCTTCTTTGGAAAAGTGTCCCCTATGTTCTTCTGCCCATCTTTTGTTGGGTTGTTTGCTTTGTTTTTAATTGAGTTGTGTAAGTTCTTTGTAGATCAGTTAAATTGTGTATTTTAAACAGCTAAGCAAAATTTTCTCACAAATTTAAGGAAACCTAATAAAGCTACAGTTTCTCATGTTCTTGGAAAAATTTTGCCACCATATATAATTTGCTTAAGATTTTTGAAGCTTTAGAATACATAAAACTTTTTGTACTATTTTAAATATAATCAAAATTATGACTCATGGGGCACTTTAATTTGCTATAACTGAGCATTTTTCTAACAGGCTCATAGAATATAGAGGGTATAGATGTATATTATGGCCCTTACATTTTCTGAAAGTTTACACTTTTTTGTATTTTAATAAATTACTAGCATTTGTAGTTATTGTTTATCTTCTCTAAAAGAATGTTTTTAGCCGGGCATGATGACTCGTGCCTGTAAGCTTCAGCCTATGAAGCGGCAGGGGCTAGGGATCGCGGTTCGAGTCCCGCCTGGGGCCTGTAGTGAGACCTAGTTCCAAAAAAATAGCTGGGCATGGTGGCACGTGCCTGTAATCCCAGCTACCTGGGAAGCTGAGGCTGGGGATTGCTTGAGTCTGTGATAACCCGGGCAATGAGAGCCTGTGGTCCCACGGGCAAAAAATAGCGAGACCTAGTATCAAAAAAAAAAAAATCCTGCACTGCTCAAAACAATAACCACTTGTAGAAACAGCTATTAAACTTAATAAATTTAATTAAGATGAAATAGAAATAAAATAATTTCCAAAAAAATGTTTTTAGATGCTTGAGGGAATTTTTAGTTTAGGTTTTTAAAACTTCAGATTATAATGTCTCTCAATTTTAATAAAATTGATTTCTTGTTTCAAAATAAAAGTAAAATTGCATATTTCTTATTTATAGATTGTTCATCTGCAAGCCAGAATAACTACTTTGAAAAATAGCCACAGTGTGGTAAGTTTCATTTTCAAAACTCTGCATCACATTAGTATGATAGTTATTTGTAGAAACACAAAAGTTTTATTTTAAAATTTAGGGTTTTAAAGTGGTTAGAAGATAGTATAAATTTAACTAACTTAAAAAATGAATCTAATGAATATTAAAGTTGGCTTACATGATTTAAGTGTAATTTTATCCTTACCCCATTACTTGTTTCTTTTACTACAGATTCTCTTTTAATATTTTTTTCAAGTAGTTATTTAGATGATACATTCTTTGTAGTGGAATGACAAGTCAAAGGAATGAAATTCTTGTAACTGTGATAACCACTTCAAAATATTTGAAACTAGGTAGCTTCACTACTTCATACTAATTCAGTAATGGAAAGATGAATTTATTTAGCTGTTAAGTAGTTGAGTATAATTCTAAATAGAATAATAAACTTAAATTTTTACTAAATTTCTTGATGTTTTTACTTCTTTGCTTTATAGAATCTTAAACACCCTAGAAGAAGTGAAAAAAAATCCAGTCACCAGAAAGACCCCACAGCACACAATCATCATTTTTCTGCCAGTGATGCTGAAGATAGTCTTCGCATGCACACTACTGTGATTAACTTACTAACATGGATTGTATTACTCAGTATGCCATCTTTAATTTATTGGATAAAGAATCTTAGGTGAGTTTATTTATATAATTATAATATTTGTAGTTCAAACAATAAATATCTGCAAGTAGAGACTTTCTAGGTTTAGTGGTCTATAAAGCTCCCTTTACAGTAGGGAGTTATGGCCCTGAATTTTATTTTCAATATATTCACATTTTCTCCTTTATCATAACTTTGGAGACTTCCTGAAAATCTTCACCCCAAAAAGGGAATTGTATTGCATTTTACATTAACCTTCTTTGAATCAAAACAAATATGAAGCTGTACCTTATTTTTTGACTAAAGTTATTCATAATGCTTAGATTTTATGTATTTTTCAATTCATGATCAGTTTTGTTTTCTTCAGTTTGGGAAAAGACTGCTTATGTTTTAAAATACTAATATTATAGAGAAATAATGTGTACTTTCAAAATGTGTACCATTTTGGAATAAAATTGGAATAAAATTAATGATTATTGTTTTATTGCAGAGCTCTTATTTGCTTTCTTGCCTCATATGTTCCAGGTAGATGTCAGGCTAGAAATGTCCTCCGAAATTATTTTCAGAATACTTAAATATTGGTAAACTGGCTAATTTGCACAATTTAATGTTTAGAAATATTATAAAGGTTTCAGATTTTCTAAATGCTAGAATTTTTGGGGGGAAAGCCTACAAAACCAAATTAGTTCAAGAAGCTAAATTATAAGTTGTTAGTATCATTTCTTTGTCCTCATTTAGTCAATATATAGATTTTTGTTCATATATTTGAAGAGAAAATTGAGAACATACATTTATGATTCTGTAGGTTGTAGAGATCTCATTGTCAGTGAACAGAGACGAGAATATGGATTTCAAAAATATAAAGGCAACTGCTTTACATATTTTTTTTGTTTAGTACAAACACAATTAAAACAATTTGCTTTATAAAAAGAAAATGCTTTCTTGTATATTATCCTTTCTTTTCTTTTTTTTTTTTTTTTTTTTTGATAATAACACCTAGTGTGGTTGGTCTGGGCTCTCCTGTTTCATGGCGCTCTGTAGGTTTGTTTTTATTGTTTTGTTTCCTATTTTTAATTTTTTTTTTCAGTTTGTCATAGGTTATTTTGTTTTTATTGTTTACACACATACACACACACACACACATAGTATCCTTGTATATCCTGAAGTTCTCCCACTAATTGAATAGTAATTTCAGAACATAAATTGTCTGCATTAAACTTTGGGAATAGAAATGATCTAGAGCAAACATTTTTCACTAAAGATTTCATAACCTTCTAGAGCTCTATTATATCCATGTTACTACTGAAATGGTTTGAAAGTTATTTCATTGATTCTCACATCCAAGTACTAACCACAACAACCCTGCTTAGCTTCCAAGATCAGATGAGATTGGGTGTGTTCAGGGTGATAGGGCTATTGACGATTTCATTGATTCTGATCACTTAAAATGACCAGCTATGTTTTGTTGATTTATTCTTTTTTTCCTCTTCTTTAATATAGATATTACTTTAAACTTAATCCTGATCCATGTAAACCTTTAGCATTTATCCTTATTCCAACTATGGCAGTTCTTGGAAATACTTACACTGTTTCAATAAAATCAAGGTACAGTATTTAATCTTCCATTTTTTCACACTTTTTCATAGTCTTTAATCACTATCTTTTATGTCTAAGCATGCTCTTTGTTCCTACTTATTTAGACTATTCCAAAAGGTAAGGTCATAATAGTAATTATGACATATGTAAATATAGTTTGTGTGTTAGTATATTATACTTGTTTTCTTAATTACGAATTTTACTTATTAGGATATAAATGGTTCTTTAAAATATTATTCTTTTGAAGATATGAAATCTATAATTTGCTTCCAAAAAGTACAGATAGATAGGAAGGAATGTAGGGTGAAGTAAGTTGGTCATGACTTGATGAATTTTGAAGTTGGATGACAGTATATAAAATTCGTTGTCTATTTGTGTATATTTTTGCAATTCATAATAAATCTTGACTTTTCATTGACTAGCCGTGTGCTTTGGGAGCCTTTTCAGTTGATTGAAATCAACTAAAATTCCCTCTTCTCCACAGAAGATATGTTCTAAGATTCCTGGTGAATACCTGAAATTAAGAACAGTACCAAACCCTGTATATACTGTTTTTTCCTTTACATACATATGTAGAAAAAAGTCTCATTTACAATTGGGTGGGTACAGTAAGAAATTAACGACAAAATAGGACCCATAAAATATACTATATGTTGTATTGCACTCTCTTAAAATATCTTAATGTATTGCAATACTTTTATACTCATGTTTACCATGGGTAACTGAAGCTGCAGCAAGTGAAAACATGAACAGGGTGTCTACTGATTGATTAGCTTTCTTAGTATAAATTTCTTGAGATAGAATTAGTAAAGAAAAGTCCAGCTAATATTTTACTGTTAAAATTTTTGAAGATTGAACAAAACTGATTATTAATAGAAATATTTTTCTCTATCTTTTTAAAAATCATGGGCAGTTAAATTCATTATATGAAAATTTACTTCATCTGAAATCACTTTCTCAAAATTCATATAAAAACATTTCATTTTTACTTCTAATATAATTTATATGATGTGTGTTTATCTGTCTCTTTACAGTAAATTGTTGAAGACTGCTGCACAATTTCCACTTCCACTGGCCATTGGTGTGATTGCATTTGGGTCAGCACACTTATACAGGGTTCCATGTTTTGTCTTCATCCCCCTTTTGTTACATGCATTATGCAACTTTGTCTAAGAGTGAATTTAAGGGTGAAAAAGATGTTATATGCCTTAGGGCCAGTAATGTAAGAAAACACACGATCCACCAGTGTGGAGAGGCCAGTCCTTTCAAGAAGAAAAGTCTATTTTTACAATATTGAAGATATAAAATTAGTTTTGTAATGCTTGAGGAAGTAGTTAAAGCATGGTTTTGTTTTGTGGTAAGGCATCTGTGTGCTTGTATTTTTTGAAAAACTAGAAAAGATTATGGTGGCCACTGTCATTGACAACTTCTCTGCATATCAGCTAGTTAACTTGATTGTGTATAGCAGGGATCTTGTCCTAAACACTCAGCAAATGTAGCATTTTTATAATCTCACCTCAAGCATTCAGCTCATTTCATCAAGCCTTCCTCTGAAAAGTGAGTTATTTTGTATGTGCTTCTGTATACATAGTGAGAAATACGTCCTAAAGGATTGATGGAATCCACAACTATTTATTCTTAAAAAAAAAAAAAATAGCATCGAAGTTCTTGGTCAGTTTTGGCAGCCACAGTGAGTAATGTAGTTCTTAGGGTTTTTTATACCTATGAAATCTATGACAATGTACCATCTAATTCTAAGAAAACATTTTTTTCCCCAGTAACCAATGCAAGGTTGATGGATAAAAACATCTGTCAAACTCAAAACTTAATGAAATTTGTTACCTTTCATATAAGGAATCTTATTTTTATTTTTGGTGTCAGAAAAGTACTAAAGAGATGTATTGTTAAGTTTAAAGAAAATTCTCACATATTTACTGACAGCAAAGCAGTTCAGTTATTTAGTATTTACTTAATTCATTGACTCATGGTTGCCAAAAGTGCCTCAGGTCACGATGGGATATTAAAATAACTAAACTTCAGTGGTCAAAAACTAAGTTTACTTAATTTTTGATCACTGCGAGGGAAAAAAGCAGCATGAGTAAGAGCAGCACTACATTTAATATATAAAATTACACTATCAATGCACTAATAGTAGAGAAAGTATTATTCCATTATTTGCATAAATATAAATAGTATTCCTGAAATAATTTGTGACTTAGCCACTAGTTTTAATGGTGGAGTCTTAATTTATTATGGTAATTGCTGTTTGATGATAAAAGAGTAACATATCTATTTCAATTCAAGTTTCAGGCCCACTATCAACTATGGAAGAGTAGGAATTATTTAGTGGAGCGAGAGTATCTTTGCCTTAAAAGAGTAAAATCAAATTAAAGTATACCTAGCTCATAGAGCCCTTCCTTTAAATGTGTATGCTGTGAATATCCCAAAATCTCTCAAGTAAAGTCCTTGAGACTCAGTAATTTATAGTTGCATCTGTGAACTTGAGAACTTGTTAGTACCCTGAAATGTTCTAGGGTACCAGGTACCAACTTTATTTTATCTGCCTTTGCATCAGGGTTCCATTACAATGGCTCAGCTGTTACTGCCTGTATAGAGGGTAACCCCCACTTTACTGCCTCAGGAGGGTTACCCCCACTTCTCAGTTGTTCCTCAGGTCCTTGTGCTGTCAGTTGAGGAGAGTCTTGCTATTATCTCTGAGGTTGGAAATTGGTTTGGTTTCATTATTGTCTTTCCCAACTTCTTGCCTATTACTCAGTATTCACATTTTTACTTACTGAGAGCATTAGAGGAAAGTGTTGAGACCTCATAGCAGACATGGCAGATATACCGAGCACTTGTTTGAGAGAAGAAACAAAAGGGGTGAAATACGGAATGTTCATAGATTACACTTGTCCCATGGCATACCTAGTTCATATTTAAATAAGGACACATCTGCTATGTTTAGCTGTATACATACTCATAAGCAATTTTGTACACTTGGTTTCATTATTTAGTCAGGATGACTAATTTTATTTTAGGTATAACTGATACAGAACATACTTATTTCAGGTGTATCACATAATAATTCTATAGTTGTGCACATTTATAAAATGATCAGAACCAGTCTAGTGAATATCTATCATCTTATATACTTATAAAAATTTTGTGTGATGTTAATTTTCAAGATCCATTTTCACATGTAGTCTCCCCAACCAATATTATAGTTACATTATAGTTAAATTTAAAGGGTGTGTCCATGTATACAAAGAACTTTAAAAAACTCATTAATTTAGAACTTCTATTGACAGCAATTGATAATCATTGTGTTTATATAATCCAAATTCTCCTTGTTAGGCTAGTACTGCTCATGAATAAAATGTAACAGGTTTAATTTTCTTATCTGTGAGTAGTACATTAGCTTTTTTATGTGTGTGTGTTTTTAAATAAAAATACTGATTTTATTGATTACATATAATTTTATTATAAACTTTATAAATAACTTATTAAAAGCTGCAGGCTGGGTACACATATTTCACTAAAATATTTTAATGTCTATATCGCTGTAAAGATCTAGAGTATAACTTCCAACAAAATATTTCACATCAGAGCTGTAAAGTGATACCAATGAAGCATTTTAAAAACAGTAACTTGGGTCTTTACCATTACATGCATGTATATGCACACTTATGTGCATACATTTTGACAGGGTCTTCATCAAGTATTGATGCACTTTAAACCCAAATCACTACCACAGATGGGAAGCTAGGCTCATCTTAAGAACAGATAGAGACATTGATGTTTGTATCACTTGAGAAAATTTCCTTTTATCTCTAAGTTATACATTGTTTTTGTCATGGATAACCCATTAGCTGGCAAATAATGCAGCTTTATTAGCAGTATTACTGAAAATTGTTTATTGCCACTTACAGATTATATGATTCAGCAAACTTCTGAGCTCTTATTGTCATAATATTTTTATATTTGTTGAGTTTTGAATAAGACTTAAACTTATACAAAGTATTCCTGAAACCTGATAATTAGATCAAATATAGACTGAACAGGAAAAACATTGAATGCTTTCACTGTTTCTAAAACTTCTTATGGAATTGCTATTTAAATATGGAAATAATGATAGAGATTTTTTTTCTGCATCTTTTTCATACTAGAAATTAAATATGTTCTCCAACTTGTTACTTGGTCTATCACCACAATAAAAATATCTTAAATATTAGTCCTAAAAAAAACCATTTGTGCCTGGTTAGCCCTAATTTTAAGTCTTTTCAGCACATATTAATCATGTGTAATTTTTTTTTCATGTTTTTGTCAGGTAAATTCATATGCATATAATGGAATACCTTTTCTTGATTGAACTACATTATATCTACATGATTATACAGTAAAGAGAAAGAAGTAAAGGACTGTAATAGGCCTCATAAATGTTTTTGGTTAATCTGTCATTCATGTAGAAGGTACTCTTTACCAACACACACACTAATCTGGAGCAGATTATCTGATTTGTTTGTATAGTTTCTTAACTCTTCAGACCTTTTACTCATAACCTAGTTTGTTCTTCTCAGTTGTCTTCTCTTTAACACCTTTTACAGAATATATGGTGAGTGGAAATAAAATCAAATTTTTATTTATTTATTTATTTATTGTAGAGACTAGGTCTCGCTATGTTGCCATAGACTCAAGTGATCCCTAGCCTCAGCCTCCCAGGTAGCTGGGATTACAGGTGTGCACCACCATGCCTGGCTATTTTTTTTTGAGACTAAGTCTTGCTATGTTGCCTGGGGTAGTCTTGAACCCGCGAACTCAAGTGATTCCTAGCCTCTGCTCCCAAATAGCTGGGATTACAGGCATGTACCACTGCTCCTGGCAAATTTAAATTTTAGTTTGACTTTTGAGGGCTCTGGGAGAAATTAGGAAGCACCAGGATTGAGATAAGCTAGGGCAATTGATTTCTGAATCCTCAGATATTTCATCTGACCTTAATTTTTATCTTAGGCACTAATTCTAATTTAGTATGATTTTTTGTGTTAGTATGATTTTTTGTGTTATCAAGTATTGTGCAGAACTTTAAACTGGTGCATTTGCAATTTTGGTAGCTTGTTATCAAAATACATTGGCTAAAATGAAATGTGTTGGGATCCTCTATAGCGAGGAATATTTTGTTTTTATTTTATATTTATTTCATTTTTATATTTTATTATTTCTTCAGATCATTTTTTTTTTCTGAGTGGTTTAGATTTATGAATTTATATACCATAGGAAACAGGATAGCTTGTGAAGCTTTGGGGTAGAGTCAGTTTGAAGAGCATAACAGTCCCCAGAACAAGGGAAGCAACAAAAGTATCTTTCTATTATGAAATAAGACCCTGAGAGGAAACTTCCCTGACATATAGGTAAATGTAGAAGAGACTTTTACAGAGTAGTAGATGATTAGAGCTGAAATTTTGTCCCAGTCTTTGGATAAAGAGCAACATGGTTAATTTTAGAATAATGTTATACATGTTACTTGTGCATCCTTTCATAAGTTTTAACAATCCGAGGAAATAGAAAGTCTGTGAGACTACTCATATGTTGACTTTTAACAAGGATGACAAGAAAGAAAAGAGCTTAGTCATCTAAATCTGAATATGTATACTGTAGATGCTTAAGATTTCACATTTTTGATAAATTATGAGTACAGAAGACTGAGTTTTCTATTTTAATGACTTAGTTTTCAGCATGGAATTACATTTGGAAGTAAGTAGACTGACTTTCTATTAAAAGTCTAAGTGTAACAGTGTACCTAAATTCATAACATCCGTATTCCAAGGGTTAGATTATAGTCTAAGCAGTGTGTTGATTACATTGTCCAATGGTTGAAAATTTTTAAATTGAGTATAGTGCTTTCTCAAAATGTTTGGCACATTATGTTGCCAAAAATGACTGAAATATCATGTAACAAGTTAATTCTGATGACTTTGTATAGGATTGAAATATATATATATATACGTGTGTGTCAAAATTATTCTGTGTTCATGCTGTATATTGTAACTTGAACACTTATGAGAACTGTATCTTTGGTGTATTTTGAGACGTGTTAAAATTTTTTTTGTATATTTTAATCCTAATCTTAATTAGGCAGTCTAAAAGTAGTCATTTTTGTAAAGTTCATATGCTGGTTTTTTGTTTGTTTTTGAGACTAGGTCTCGCTATTTTTACCCATGGAACCATAGGCTCACGTTGCCCGGGGTCCTAGACTCAAGCAATTCCCAGCCTCAGCTTCCCAGGTAGCTGGGTAGCAGGCACACGCCACCATGCCCAGCTATTTTTTTGGGGACTAGGTCTCACTATGTTCCCCCCGCGAGACTCAAACCGCAATTCCTGGCCTTGGCTGTGGCTTCCTAGGCTGCCGCTTACAGACATGCGCCACAATGCCCGGCCTCATATGCTGTTTTTCAGTGTTATTTTGGTCTTCAATGTTGATTTAGTAGTAATGTTACTAACAAAAGATTTATAGACAAAACCTAGAACTATTAACTGTTCAAAAGCCTAAATGATAGGCATATTTTGTATTTCATGTAACACTTGTTTTGTTTTTTTAATTGAACTTTTTACATCCCCCTTTTCAGAGAAGATACTTTTGAATTCCTTTTTAACATAAAGTTCTTCATTGGAAAACATAACTGTATTCATCTGGTTAACAAAACACACTTTACCACCAAAGCTAAATGAAACTATAAAATACCTCTAGATTTTTGTGCCAATGAACTTTTCTAGTATATTGGGATTAAAGCAAAAATAGTATTTTCAGTATTTTTCATCTAGGACTTATATTAAATGTGTGAGTCGTCAGAACTTGTATTTCCTACCTTAATTTTTCTTTGAAAATTTTTAAGACTTATAGTGTATTCTGGATCATAGTCTCTGATTTCTGGAGTAATGTTTTCTGATTTAAATGGTAAATACAACAATGATCAGTAATGATGATTTCAGTAGTTAATTGAAGTTGTCTTGCTTCAGATTTGTTCCGTGTTGTAAAACCTTACTTTTTTTTTTTTTTTGCACAGATCATTTTTAGTACAGGTGTCTCTCATATATGTAATGGAAAGTTTACTGTGGAATTTCTTGTGTTTCCACATATTTCCATCCAGTCCCCACCATATATGATGTTTCATAAAGGGAAACTGTCCACTATAACCTAACACAAGTTTAGTTGAAGTAAACATTTTAAAAAGCACATGTTTATCTGAATGAGATTCTTTAATTTCTCCTCTATAGAAATTCTCAAAGGGAATTTCAGTCTCTCATATTATAGCTTTTCCCACCATTTACTGTGACTTACTGTTTCTCTGCCCAATAATTTGACATAGTTTGCATAAGTAACCTTGCGAGTTAAGAGGTAAAAGAGATAGCCAAATAGTAAAATGTTTGACCTTGATTAGTGACAATTTATTCAATTATCTCATGGGAACTTTGGGTGGTATTAGTAAAAAGATGGTGTATAACCCTAAAAATTCATTGCAGATTGTATTTTGGAATGAGTTTATCCTTTCTGTTGAATAAGTTTATCATGTAGGAGATGCCTGTATTTAACACAACCATGCTTTCTATATAATCAATTATATATTTATTGGAATATTGGTAGAGATAATCTTATCCTCTACTATGAAAAGGGAAAAAAACTCCAATTTTTACTGTATATAAATTAGAAAATTGTATATTTACATTTAAGAAATATAAAAATGACTTAAATGTTATTTTGAAGTGATTGTATTGCCGTTTCTTAAACTTATGACTAACTGTAAATGTAGCAATGTACCGATGAGAAACCAGACCAAAATTGAGTGTGTGTTATCACTGTGACCTTGAACTTGTAGTTGTTTCAGATAAAATAGACTGTGCCTTAAAATGATGAAGGAATGCCCTGCAATTTTATAACTATTATATTTGATAATGTGTGATCTACTCAATTTGGCTCTAAATCTTTTTTCTTTGAAATGAAAGCTTAAAATAAAAGTTGACCTGTATTTCCCTTAGTATTTGAGGAACTGTTGCTCTAGAGGCTTGTTTTAGTGTCCAGAGTTCTCATTTCAAATTTAATTGACTTATGCTTCACATTTAAAATTTCTGAAATAAATTTATTTTAGAAGGTAGTGGCATTTCTGTTCTGAACTTGTTACATATGAAAAAATTTAATCTTCAAAATATATTTATCTTTTTGATGATATTGACATGAACTATTTCCTAAGACCAGCTCCAGTTTAATATAATGACCTGTGTTTTTACTGTACTTATTTAAAATAATAGATATAATTTCTGTTAAAACAAATTAGTTTATTTATAGGTCATTCAAAATCTCTATTAAGTAAATTGTGTGTTCAGAATTTGTTGGATATTTTTCAGTTTCAACTTTTAATATAAACTCAGTACATTTCTTTTTCCCCACTTTCTCTCCACTCCCTCTCCCCCCAAAATATAAGGTTCTCTAAAAATATGTTGAAAGAAAACATGGTCAAATTGAGATAGAAGTAGTTTGGCAAGGGTATGTAATGAAATAAAGTGCATAGCTATTAACCTGCAATAGTTTTTATCTTGTAGTTATAAGTTTGTGAAGGAAAAACTATGTCTTATTCTGGGATTCTTATCTGGAAAATATAGTACTTAGTAATGGTACTTAACAGTGAAAAGAAACTAGTCCTATATTATATACAGAAAAATAATTGTCATTTTGCAGGTCTTTCCATTTAAACACGCATGATCTCTGTAATTTGCACAATGTGTGGTGTATTAAATACACTTGTGTATAATTTTGTTTGCGTTTTTTATATGATGTAACTAACATTGCATTTAATTGATTGTAATTCACACAAAAAAGTGCTGTACTTTAGAGTGTCGTGTTTTTAATCTGTGTTTCAACATTATGGTATAGGGTTTAGTAGATGAATATTTGCCTTCAGTCTCTGCTCAGGTATTAATGTGTAGCAGTTTTTGGTGCTTTCCTTTTAATCTGTCATAATTTGGTGTTCTGAGTGTTCAACAATAAATTTATTTGGTGAACAAAAGCAAACATGTGGCTCAGTGATTGTGTACCAGTTTATACATTTCCCAATACATCTTAGGAAATAACTGCCTAACGTTTCAGAAATTTGAATGCCCATGTGTGGAACATGATAAACATAAGTCATAGATAAATTCTGGTAAGAGATAAATTCTCATATTTCTCAATTTAGGGTTTTTTCATTTTCCATGAGCAGGTGAATTGACATTTCATAGTTTCCTTTCTGTTTGAAAGAGTTCTGTGTAAAATTGTGTCTCTTGGAAACAACTTTCCACTTCCCTCATATGAGCTTGGTGTGTATTCTTAGATGTGTAGCTTCCGAATTAGCATGAAAGTAAGAAAGATGTAGACAGTGTTTGTAAACAGATTGCCAGGTCACCCTATTACTACTAAATTTGATATGAAAGGAAGAAACCTAATAATCTGTTTTAACAAATGCCCCAAGTAGTAATTCTGAAATGTTACTTTAGTCAGTAAAATTAACTTGATAGGGCTTCCTGAAGCAAATAGGACTCTCCATGGGATTGCAAGCTGCCAAAGACACTAAATAATTCTGAGAAATTAATATAGATGTTAACTTTAACATAGAACAAATGGAAGGAATAGAATGTGATAGGGCAATCATTGAGAAACAAGAAAATCTTTTTGACTGATTCAAAGATGTTTTGTAAACTCAACCAATTTCTCTAAATTGGTTAGATTAACATAACCAGTAGCATAAACATTGATATTTATCTGCATGTGTTAGCATTTTATATTTTTGTTAACATGTCCCAAAAAAGTAAGAAAAAAAGGTAAATATGCAACTAGAGCTTTATTGTTTTCCTTAGATACACCTAGAGGATTATCTTGAAATCATCCCAATTTGGAGATCACTGGTTTATCTAATATACTTTAGATATATAATGTGCTTTTCCCACTAGTTTTCACTTCTCAATTCCCAGTTCATCTCCACCTCTCTCTTGTACACTCTCTTGTCTGTGTGTATTTATATACACATGTATATTTACATGTATGTTTAATTGCTGCATAGTAAATTACAAAATTTAACACCTTATAGCAATACCTATTAATGTGCTCACAAGGGCACAGACGACTGTGTTCTCTGCTCATAATTACATTTCTCAATCAAGGCATCAACCAAGACTGCTCTGTCCTTAGACGCATTCTAGTTGTAAGGACTAGTGGTAAAATAGGACTAAGTGTCCTATTTCTTGCTAAGAGACACCCAGCTTTTACCCATGCCATTTTCTACTGTGTGACCCTTCTTCAAGACCAACATTTTGAAATTCTTATATTCCCTGTCTCTGACTTTTATGTCCATGTTTAGAGGGATCATGAGACTATCAGGTTCATTGAAATTTTTCTTTTTGAAACAGGGCAACAATAAAAATACTTTTTGCCTTGACTTAAACACATACAGGTCTGCTTCTCTTGCTTAGCAGGCTGCAAGCCGTTTCTTAGCATTTACTTTTAACTTGAACACCTATGCCTGCTTTTCTCTCTAGGAAGCAGGCTTAAAACTTTATTAGCATTTTTACTGTTTACCATTGATATGCAAAAGCCAGCCAGCTGCGAAAACTGCAAACTCCAAAAACTGCAGAAACTACAGTTTACACATTAAACTAGTTTGCCTCAATTTACCCTCTTTTAAACTTGTGGGTTTTTTCACCATCCCTAGCCTTTTTAACCAAAATTTTAGGTCAAAGCAAGACTATTAGTGTAGACTAATTTATTTTTAACAAAGTATTTTATTACTACAAAAGAAACATGTAAGTAAAACTCGGATTATTTTAACATTGTCTAAAACCTTTTTTAACATTGTCTAAAGTCCTTTCCCAGATTGCCCAAAAATCCTCAGTCTCTCAGTCCTGATCATCTCACCAATGTCTAGTTAGTCAGAGTTCATCTCCAGATGCTGAAAGACATCTTTCTATTATTATTATTATTATTAAAGTTTATTCCGGTTGACCATTTAGGCCATAGACATTTACATGAAAATTCCATAAAAGGAATGAGTATGTGAGGGTTTAGGAGAGGTGGAGATGGGAGGGAGTGGTCAGGGAGAAAAGGTGGTGGGTGATCCACATACAAAGATGTGAAACATACATAAAAGAAATAAACTAAGAAAAAAAAGGAATCAGTACAATTTCCATGCTGGGCAGAAGCAGCTCTCCTGCCTGCCTGGCACTATGCAGATGACTTGGTTTTTCTTTCTCCATTCCCTAAGAACCCTGTCCCTTTTTTTTTCTTTTTTTTTAAATTTAGTCTAAATTTAAAAAAAAATTGCATATATATATTTATATTTTTATTACATTAGTCCATTATTGTGTACCCCGGGGCTTTCCCACTTCACTAACACTTGTTAACCATCCTAATCTTTTGTGCTCTTCACCTCCCCCACCTTCTTCCCTCTCCTCTCTAGCTCCATGGTTCAGTCCCATTGGTCCTGTTTTCATTCTTTCTTATTCGTTTGTTTGTTTTTCCCTATATCAATTATATAAATGAGACCATCCTGTAGTTCTCTTTTTCTTTTTGACTTATTTCTGCTAATATGAGTCTTTCTAGTTCCATCCAGGTTGCTGTGAATGACATGTGTTTGTCCTCCTTGATTGATGCGTAGTATTCCATCGTGTATATGTACCACATTTTTTTTAGCCAATCATCTGTTTGGGGGCATTTGGTTTTTTTCTAAATCTTGGCAATTGTAAACAGAGCTGCAATGAACATGTGCGTACAGGTGTCCTTTTGAATTAATGTTTTCATGTCCTCTGGGTAGATTCCTAGTAGTGGGATTGCTGGGTCAAATGGTAAGTCCACTTTCAATTGTTTGAAGGTCCTCTACACAGTCTTCCATAGTGGCTGGACCAGTTTGCACTCCCACCAGCAGTGTAAGAGAGTTCCTTTTTCTCCATGTCCATGCCAACATTTGTTGTTGTCTATTTTTTTTTTTTTTAATATGGGCCATTCTTACTGGTGTAAGCTGGTATCTCAGTGTGGTTTTAATTTGCATTTCCCTGATTATTAGTGATGTGGAGCATTTTTTCATATGCCTATTAGCCATTTGTATCTCCTCTTTGGTGAAGTGTCTTTTTAGTTCTCCCCATTTTTTGAGTGGGTTTTTTGTTTTGTTTTTGTTGAACTGTAGGAGCTCTTTGTGGGTCTTTGTTATCAGATCCTTGTCACTTGTCTGGAGGGCAAAAATTTTCTCCCAGTTAGTTGGGTTTCTTTTTGTTTTGTTTATTGTTTCTTTTGCTGAACAGAAACTTTTTAGTTTGATGTCCCAGCTGTTTATGTTTTCCTTCATTTTTTTGCCGGCCATAGTTGTTTCCCCAAATGGATTTCTGAGGTGAAATTCATGAAGGGTTTTGCCCAGGTTTTCTTCTATGTATTTTATGGTTGCAGGTCTCACTTCCGGCCTTTATCCATTTTGAGTTAATTTTTGTACAGAATGTGAGGGTGTTATCCTGGTCCATTTTTTCACAAGTTTTGATCCAGTTTTCCCAGCACCATTATCCTTGTTCCAGGGTATGTTTTTTGCCCCTTAGTCAAAGATTAGTTGACCATATATGTGTGGTTTTATTTCTGGGTATTCAATTCTGATCCATTGGTCTGTTTGTCTGTTTTTGTACCAGTACCATGCTGTTTTAAGTATTATGGCTTTGTAGTATAGTTTGAAGTCTGGAATAGTAATACCTCCAATCTCTCTTTTGTTTGTCAAAAGGGTTTTGGCTATTTGGGGTCTTTTGTTGTTCCATATGAATTTCAGTAATTTTTGTTCTATCTCTTTAAAATATGTGAAAGACCTTCTTTGGCTGCTTCTTTGATGTGCTCATCCTTGTTTTCCATGCTGTCTTCTCCTTGTCCTCCAGGTAGTTAAAAAAACTTCATGGTATTGGACCCAACAAAGTTCACTTTCTTTTTAGGCCTAACTTTTGCACGGCCTCTTCCAGACACAAGTCAAACTCAGCAAAACAAACTCCAACACGGAGTTCAAATCTACAAACTTCTTAACCGCCTTTAGCACACATGCAGCTAGCCCAGGCCAGTCAGAGAATTCTGGGGGACAATTCTACATAACCAGAGATACTCATGCTGTATTAATACAACCAAAAGACAAAATACAAACCTCATTGTGTGAATGTTCAAGAATCTCAAGGGTTTTTATTAAAATCAACTTTGTTAAACTCTAAACTTGGTCCAAATGAGGGAGGGAGGGAAACTAATTTCAATGATTTCTGGGCCTTCCCTCACCTTCCAGGTCTCAGAATCTGGGATGTTTCTGTGGCCATAGGGTAGAAGGACTGAGCCTCCCCTTTGCTGCCCATCTCAGTCACTGTGTATCCCCTGACTCATAGCTCTTTGCTTCTGTTCTGTCAAAGGACTCAGCTCTCTTCTCCCCTCTTCTCCTTTTGTGTCTCTGAGGTAAAGTTCATCCACTGCCATAAATAGCATTTATTATTGCTATGAGCAGAAAGCTGCATGGTGTGCCCTATTGCACATATGAATCACCTTTTCTTGATTTTTGAAGTTATCATCTGAGGAGTAGTCTATAAACAATAATTTTCCCTTTCCCTTACGCAGACCAGAAGGAAGAAAAAGGAGATGAAATTGTTGTTCCTCTTCGGATATAACTATATAACTGTATCAGGTTTGTCTGCTTTTTTCCTTAATGGAGACAGAACAGACTTGAAAAGATTATATAATCCAAGAGAGAGTTTTAAGTTTTCTCTCTGTTTGCCACAATATTCTCTTCATTTAGCATCCTTTTGTCACTTTTACCATTATGATTGAATTTATAATCTAAGTTTGTGATCTAATCAATACAAAGTCCTGACTTTCTTTTAGGTGTATAGCTCTGTGCTGAGTACTCTCTTTTCTTAATTTTAATTGAGTCATGCCAGGAAAGACCTTCATTCAGATGCCTCTTTGTACGGAAGAGCCTTTTTGGTTAGAATATTTAAAATGCCACTTTAAAAATGTGTTCTATTTTGTGAAAAGGTCAAATGGGATCATTTAGATGAGAAATTAATGATTTGGGAGCCTGAACTAGACAGTGTTTCTGGTCCCTTTCCTGCCCCAAACTTGACTGAACTTATCAACCATGTGTTGACACATTCTGAAGAAAATGTTACTGGTTTTACCCCTATCTCCAACATCTTTTTAGTATGCATGACTGTTATATTTTAAAATTTCTCAAAGCTTGAGTCCTAGGCCACCTTTTTTCTTATCTTCACTGAGGTGATCTCAGTCATATATATGCCAGCAACTCCCATATGTGCATTTCCTTCCCAGGTCTCCTAATTGAGACCTAGCCAGATCTGTACTCTCTATTTTCAGTTGGAGGTCTCAAAGGTTCCTAAAAGTCAACATGTCCCCAATGGCAGTCATGATTTTCATCTCTCCACACCAGGTCTTGATATTTCAATGAGTGGGCTGTAGTCTACACAGCTATATTTTCCCAAGATTTAGGGAATTGGTCTTGAAACTCTCATTTCCTTAGCTCTCCCTTCCACCATATCCAGTGCATTACCAATATCTCTCAGATCAGCTACATCAGCTACCCACACTGAAGATAGGAACCTTGTTAGTCTTACCATTTTATCTTCAAAACCTACTATTGTACTTGGCACATAATAGGTACTCAATAAAAGGTTGTTAATGAATAAAGTTTATAGTGAATTACCAAAGACCAGGATGGCAAAACTTAGACAAAACCATATATTCTCATATCTAGTCCAGCTGACTAGCCTTCTCAACAAAGAATTTGTTCTGAATTGTTCTAAATTATTGGAATCAAAGTAACTTCACTACTCATCAAGTTCAATTTCTTGACCCCACCATTTTCTCTAGATGGCATTTATTCAACAAAGGGATGCTGTAGGTATAGTAAATTTTCTTTTTTCCACGAAATGTCTGTTATCTTCTTGCTCTATTTTTAATGGATAATATGATAAACCATGTTACTGTTTAAAACTTGTAAGGTTTTTTAAGATTCTCAGAAGAAATATAAGGTATAGGTCAAAAAGAGCAATCAAATTTCCTGTTCAAAAATGCTGTTCATTTGAAAAGCTAATAACTCTAAAAAAGCCTTCTATTAAATGGGATAATTATCATCAGATTCCCAGCTACTGTGTGTACACTTTCTCTTAAAAGTGAAAAAGGAGAAAATCACTTTGTGATATAGAAGTTCTTATATGTTATAAAATCCACTCAGACTGTTCAATGATTGGAAGAGAAGCCGCTGTATTTATGAGACAAATAGGTTCACTATTACCCTTGAAGAAGCTTGAAGATGTGACTCTCAAGGGTCTTTGTGCCATGGATGAAAATGGAGTCATTATATTTTAACTCTCCCTGCTCACGTCAATGACTCCCACCTGCAAACAATCTACTGATTATAAGTAGCCATAAATCGCAGATTGTAAGCAAGGTAGCCAACCAGAGCCAGCCAAGCCCAAACTCCTGGTAAGCTTTATCAATCTTTTCTATATATTTCATTTCCATTTCAGAGCATGGGGTGGGAGAAAATTTCTGCTTACAGTGATGCAAGGTGTCTGTCTGAGATGTGTAAGGTACATTTCTTGGTTTGAGGTATCTGAGGTCATTTTTTTTCCTTTCCTTTTTTTTTGGACGGGAGCTTACCATGGATAAATAATCTAAAGATTTGCATTTTCTTTGGAGATAGCAATGAAAATATTCAAAGGTTAAAAAAGTATATTTATAATTCTAGACTGTATTTACAATTGTTTTACTCATCACTGTACAATGTTATTCTTAGGGACTCCTTTAAGCTAATCAACTGGATTTTAGAGGCCTTGTTAGCAAGTGAATCTGGAAAAGAAGGACTGCAAAAATCCAGGTGAACCAATATACTATTTTTCTTCATTCAACATTGTTTCATCTTTCTCTTTTTACTTTTGCCCTCCCTTCTCCTCTCGTTCTTATTTGTTGACCATTGGTGGATATTTCCCAGATTCAGCCTTTCACCCACCTTCATTCTACTATGGCCAAAGTATTCCTGTTGCTGTGTGTTGCCCTGGTGCTATTGGGTCCTGTGCATGGAGCCACGCTGAAAAATAAAGAGAAATGGAAGTCACTCAGCAACCCCAGAAACCGAGATCTGGTAAGAGGCATACTGCTGCAGTGTGAAACTGCACCTCTCTGAGTTGACACACACTGCACTCTGCTGGAGCACCATGGAGTAAAGGTTACAAAGGCCTGAGATGTGTCTCCAAAAGAACCAGATGTGGGTTTTGCTATCCTTGTGACTGGAGTCTTGTAGTTCCTCTGGCCAGCTGACATTTGTTTCTGTAGGAAGAATCAAATTTATATTTGGAGATGAACTTACACACACAGAGAATATCATATGTCAGTGATCTTATCTACACTTTTCATTTTATAGTCCTGATTTCTAAATCAAAGAATGCTTTTTGTGCAGCTTAGATTAACTGGTTAATAAAACGATTCCCAACTAAACACATTTGCAAAATTCACTTGCAAAAACTGAAAATTGACCTGCATTCTTTTATCAATGTATTAGGCAGTATTTTCAACATCAAGTTATCTAGGAAATAGAATTCAAAATATTAACAAAAATCAAAAATGGCATGCATATTTTTAGATCATTAAAATTCTTAAAAATTTTATGTTCTACTGATTGCAATTTTATAAGCATGAAGATTTCTTTAAACAATAATGTGAATATACTTAACACTATTGTACTGTATACTTACAGCTGAAATGGTAAATTTTATGTTCCATGTTTTTTACCACAGTTTATAAAAACAGCCTTTTGGAAAAGAAAAACAGCAAAAACCATCTTTTAAATATATGCCAACTAGAAGAAATGGAAGAAATGGAAGTTTACAAATGGAAGTTACAAAGAAAAGGCCTTTGTAACCTTTACTCCATGGTGCTCCAGCAGAGTGCAGTGTGTGTCAACTCAGAGAGGTGCAGTTTCACACTGCAGCAGTATGCCTCTTACCAGATCTCGGTTTCTGGGGTTGCTGAGTGACTTCCATTTCTCCTATAAATGTGTTATATCAAAATATAGTTTTCCTAAAGAAAATTATGAGAAATATAACCATGTAGAATTAAGATAATACGGTAACACTTTGCATAGCTTCTGTGTATTTATTCCCTAGAGGTAAGCTCAAAAAGATGTGTCTGAAAGGAGAACATTATAGAAAGCCATGACTGAAAACTTGCTGTCTGTCAGAGGGAAGGCCTAAACTCAGGTCACTGTGGTGTTCAATTTGACCTCTGATTTTGGTTCTCAGAGATGGTGTTCAATAAACCCTTGGACTGTGGTGTTGTTGTGATAATTGATATTACTCTTTTGATTTCCACCAAGAACAGGGAATTGCCTTGTTAGAGTGGAAATGTCAAAAAGAAGGTACAGTAGAGGATAGTAGAGGGGAAAGGGAGAATTAGCCAGAGCTTGTGCTTCTATTTCTAGATTTTCTATCTCTTGCCTCCAGTTAAGTCAGTTTGAGGGAAAAATATTCATTGCAGATTATTTTGTTGATATATATTGTTGGCAATATGGTATTAAGCATATTTCCCTTCTCTTTCGTTTTTCAGAACCCTTCAGGCATATTTTAAGGGAAGAGGTCTTGATCTTGGCGAGTTTCCAAGTACTTTCTTCATGAATGAGAATCCCAGACCTCTCTCTTCCCAGTCAGAACTTATTGCTTCTGCGTTTGCAGATTATGAAGAACAGAAAAGCTCCTTTCCCAATTACCTCAAAGGCTAAACGTTTCCTCTGAGCAGAGGTAAAAAAAAAAAAAAAAGTTTTCTTTATTCCTAGGATTCATTAAGACATACAACTCAGTCATAAGGAGATTTGAAAATTTTTATTTGAAAAGCCTTTTTATTTGTTTATGAACCATAAGTTCTCAGTTAAGATGATCCTCATCAATAGTAAAATTTGGATGTGGTTCAAATATTTTGCTGCCTCATTATAAAAGAAAATGACATAATTTTATATTAATATAGGATTACACTTTTAATAGGGTCATTAAATATAGGGAATACCATATACTTTTACAGATCTCCTTTTTCAAACAAGGCCATATACTAATTTATGTAAAAAAACATAAAAAATATATAGACTTTTGCACTGGAATTAAATGGAAAATAAAAGAACAGTCTTTGGGGGAGAAAGTATTAAGCTTATATTTAAGTTTGAGTTTCTTCACATAGAGAAAAAAGACAAAATAGTAATAAAATGGCATTTTTCTCATAGGAAAAAATCTAGATATTTGTTTAAGATTTGAATGTTATTATTATTATTCAACATTTTTATCAAAAAGCATCTACTATTGACACTCAGAGAGACACTCTGATGAGGTGAATATGATACTGGAAATTTTAGACTTGACATTGAAATTAAATATAGTGACTTAAAAGCTCAAAAAAACCCTCAAACAGTTATTCTAATTCCATAGATTGGGCAGAAATTTAAATGTGTGGTATCTAAGAAATTATTTTATTTCCATCTTTTAGATATCATAAAAAGATAAAAAAGATCTTCTATTTAGAAAAGAACAGGTATGGCTAATTCCAAGAAAATGTGTTATCTTTGTCTAACAGACTTTTGTTTAACTAAATAGTAAAAGGAATGGAGTCATAAATAAATCTTCTCCTATGCTACAAGTATAAGGATGAGATTGTTAAAGCATATAAACTTCAGCATGTTTGTGAAAAGATTATTGAATATTGACTATTCTTTCAAATGTGGTATTTTTTATTTTATTTATTGGTTGATTATATACATTTTTTCTTACATCATTATATACCCCAAACTTCTCCCACCACCATATCACCTATGAACCATCATTATGATCCCTTGTGCAAATGTGGTAACTTTTTTTTTTTAAAGATCATTATTCCAAACAGAAGATGAAATTTATCAAGTGGTATGTGTACCTGAAAACTGTTCAGCAATGAGAAAATAAAATATGATTTAAAAGATATTATTGAAATGTTCCTTAACTGTATTTACACTTAAACACTATGCTATTAGAAACTAAAGCCAAAAATAGTCATTAGTCATGAGTACTAAAGTACTGAGTTTAGTATGAGGCAGGATTGCATGCAAGTTGCTTGTAAGCTTTAGTTTCATCTATGAAATGCGGCTACTAATCTCTAATTTATAGACTGTATCAAAGTAAATATCAGAGAATACATCATTTTGTGTGAATATAGAACAAGGTAATGGTTAAGGGCAGAAAACTGAGAAAATCCCCAGTTGATAGTATTATAACATAATGGAAATTATTCAACTTTATGACAGAAATAAAACTTCTGATTTGTAAAATACTTCATAATCACAAGCCCTCCTTCCCTTACATCTCTGATTAGAAAATGAAGACAAAGAGTTTGGTTGAAATATATTGATCTTTGGATCTTTATGTTGCTTGCATTGTCTTCGTTTTCTGTTTAGTTATATTTGCTTGTTCTTTCAGGTATCTGACTATTTTAAAAGAACAATGGAGCTTCTTATAAGAAAAATTATATCATGGTCATTTGCTAATCATTTCCCCCTCCACTTTTGTCAATTTGTAATGATTTTGTCCTCTATTTCCAGGTTAACACATGAATAGCTTTATCTTTGGGATGTAGGTAATTTATGTTCATTTTTGTGAAGTTTTTTCTACTCTATTACCATAAATAATGACCTAGAGCATGGCATATATTTGTAAGAGGTACAAAAACACCATACAGACAAGGAAGATGATTTTCTCAATTGCATGTTTCCTTTAAGCTGATCTTTTTAAACCTGTTTATGTTGTTATCAATCAAATTTTTATTCTAAAGGAATGTTGCTTGTTCATGTTTACTATAATTCATTATATACAATAGAGATTTCAGTTTAAATGAAATAAGATGTTTTCCCATTTTCAGCATGTTATTGGAAAAACTTCACAGCTTTGGTTTCATGAGAAGGGAAAGTAACTGATAAACATTCACAACCAAGTGGAAAAACAAAGAAATATGGTGTCCTAAAAGTTGCTAAGGTCTCTGGGAGATGTCCTCTGACACTAGAGTCAGGTGTGGACATTGTGGTGCAACAAGTATCCCACTCATGACTCCCTCAAGAAGCAAAAGTACAAACAAGTGGATTCCCCCTTTTTATGAGTAAACTTCCTGCCTATTCCCTAACGTCAGCTCTGGTTGAGTTATTCTGATTCTCATATTCTCCTTTGGAATAGCTGCTTGTCTGTGTCTTTATGGAGAGCTGAATTATTTTCTCTGTGATTCTTGACAAAGGAACATTATTGTGGAATGCAAACTGACTACTTTATCACTCACCTGTACATCCCAAACTAGTTTTCTGTGATGATTGATACTGAATATCAAGAATAAAATACTCACACAATGACAGGTTCTGCATCTGGTTTATTGTGTTCTGTTGTAATTAGTTCTATGCATGTGTTTTCCCTGAAGGGCTGTTAAGTCTTTGTGAACAGAGATAATATCTAGGTAATTCTTTATTTCACCAGTACCTAACGGAATGACTAGCAAATAGTCAATAAAAACTTCTTGAAACAAAACAAATATGTACCACTCTGCCATTATTCATACAGTAATGAAGGCTGTTTCTAATGTCAAGATTTTTTACTATTTAAAAGATTAAAGTAAGAAAATAAAGTAAAAAAAAAGATTAAAGTAATTATGGATGAGCTATTCCTCATACAATAGAGCCTATTCCAAGAAGTGGTAGAGGGAATGTTCTACTACTGTCCATTTCCACTTAAGTGACAGCGATTGCTTTTCCACTTTTTTTATTCTAAGGAGTTTAATTTATAAAAAGTTTTGAACACCAATCATTAGGTTAAAGAGGAAGGTTCACAAAGATTCATCAGGTAATGCTATTCTGAAGATGGTTGCAAATGTATTTAGAATGGAACAGACAAATATAAAATAAGGTAAAGAATAAACCAGAGAGTATATTGTAGGTGAAAAACAGTTCTACCCAAGGAAGGCAGTATATCATGATAATTTCAAATATGGGATTTGGAGTCAGAAAGACCAGGGTTTAACTGGCTTTACAAAACTAGCTCCCTTTATTCATGCTTTTTCGTTTGTAGGTTTCAGTTACCTACAGTGAAGGGTGGACCAAAAATATTATGTACAATAAGAGATATTTTGAAGAGAGATCACAGTAACATGTTTTGTTGTACAGTTATAATTTTTGTTTTGTTATTTATTGTTGATAATCTCTTACTTATGAATTCCTTACTTATGAATTAAGCTTAATCATAGGCAGGCACTATTAGGAAAAAAGTACTGTAGACAGAGGGTTTGTCCTTTCAGGCATCCAGTGGGAGTGTTGGAAGGAGTGCCCAGCAAAAAAGGATTGGGGTGTGTACTACACTCATTAGATACTGGCCTTTGGAATAACACCCACTTTCAAGGATTATTGAGAAAATTATCCAATATGCACAATACAATGCACAGCCCATGGTAAATTGGCAATAGCGTATGATAAATATATTTAATTCTAAGAATGTTAAGAAAAGAAAACTTGGGGGTGGGAATTAAAGGTCAGTATGAAGTCCAGATAACTTATTTATAGACTTAGAAGGAACCCGAAGAAATTCAATCTGCAAGAAATTCAATCTGCAATTGTGCAAAAAGGGGAAATTGACGGTGTTACTGACTGGAGGGGATGATATTCTCAACTAAATTAGGGGAGGACTTTAACTTTCTGTGACCAGGATAAAGTAGAAACTATAATAAGCACATAGCAGAATCAATGGTAAAAAGGGGAGGGGGGGTTTCACCAAAGACCCAATTCAATTTTTAGGGGAAAAATATGAATTGGGGTAGATGTCCTAATACACACACAAAAAAGCACATCTTTTTCTTCAAAGCACATCTTTTTCAAGTCCCCAATAAACACAAGTTTTGAGTCGACGGTAGAATCGCACTCTCCCACCCTATGCAGGGGAGGAGGAGAAGGAGGCCCGGCCAAGCGAGCCCGCGGAACCTAAATGCGGTAGCTGCGGTGCAGGCCGAGCCTATTTTCCGGGAACGCTGGGTCGAGTCTATTTGGAATTGCATTTCCGCTTCTGTATTCTGCATCAAGGGGCTGCAAGATCACTCGCCGCAGGTATGTCGGGATTCAGCCCGGAGCTCATCGACTACCTGGAAGGGAGAATCTCCTTTGAGGAGTTCGAAAGGAGGAGAGAAGAGAGAAAAGCCCACGAGAAGAAAGTGAGGAGATGCCAAGACCCGGTTGACCCTCCTTGCCTTGTTGACCCAGTACCTCGGGGGTGGGGGGACCTCGATGACCCCTTTCGCTGTTTGGGGGGGGGACCCCGATGACCCCTTTGCTGTTTGGGGCGGGCTGCGAACTCCCAGATTTCTCTCGACTGCTACCAGACTCCGGTTCTCACCCTTCATTCCTCTGTTTAGGTCCCTTTGAAAACATTTCCCCCACCAAAATGCCTTTGTCTCGGTGGTAACCTAATTCTATTTTTGACAAACAGTAAAATTTTAGTTAAGGGTAGTTTTAATAGTGGTTGGTTAAATTCGTAGTGGGGAGTAGAGTTGGAAGTTCGGGGATTTAATAGCTATTTCTGACTTTTCCACTTAGTCCTTTTATGATCTTGGATGGACAACTTTCATCTCTTCTCAGTTTCTCTGTTTCTAAAAAGTTTCTCTGTTTCTAAAAAGACCTGAGCCCCGATTTTGAGCAGTCTCCCGCTGGTTTGATGCAGTTTTCATGTCTGATAACAGGATTTTCACCTAGACAGATTTTTTTTCAAACGTTTGAAGAAATACCTAAAGTTAACATACCGTTTCACTTATTTGACGTTTGAAGGAAAATAAAAGTAACCGCTCCTTATGAAATTAGCTATATGCTTTCCTCATTCACGTGGCCAATAGTGCCCCATCTTTTTTTCAGTGAAAAGGTTTGGATACAATGTGTAGATTAATGAAAGCATCAAATACTTTTTTTTAATGATTTTTTACAAATGACTGCAGGGTGAGACCTAGCCCTCTGAAATGCTCTGACAAAAATAAAATTTAAATTCCATCTGCTCTATATGTGTACAGAGCTCAGGTTTTATAGATATAAAAAATGATGCAAATGCCCCATTCCCAAATGGAGAGTGTTAAATCTGCTTTAGTTTTAGGAATCATTATTGACATTCAATCACAGAGTCTTCAAGAAAAAGGAAAGTTGTCAGGTGAAGAAAATCCAAATGACTCTGAAGTTCCATCATCATCAGGAATTGACTCTACCAAATCCCAGGATAAAGATGGCAATGAAGGTATGCTAGGATCATTTGCAGCCCGCATTTGATATTAAGAATACCTAATACCTGAATGAAAAAAATTCTACTTTTTAAATTAAAGTGTCATTCTGTGGCGTTCAGTGGCATTACCTTGTTGGTCAAGAGCATGATGCTTGGTACATAATGCTCAATAAATTTCTTGAAATCATTAATATGACAATAGTTTTTTGGGAGATTTTTGTGGAAAAGTGTTTCAAATTAATGGTACTATTTGCTCGGTCACATATTAAAAAAATCAACCCCTCAGTTTTTTACTAATTCCAGATGATACTCTTCCAAACTGTAGAAATTAAATTACCCTTCTATGTGAAGTGACTTCCAAACCACTCCTTTAGTTTTAACGAATAAGATGAAACTGTTAGAGTGGAAGACCAATTAACTTCCCAGGGGGGACCTCATACACAGCATAAGTATCTTGTAAGGATATATTAGATATAAATGAAGTATATTATATATTTTTTGTTCCTGAAGTAGTACTATTTTACTAATAACAGTAGCATTTATTAAATTCTCACTATAGGCTGAACATTATTCTCAGCATATTGTATTTAACTTATTTCGTCCTTAGCATCTCCTATAGTGTATTCATTATTTTTTTTCTCTTTTCACTAATGAGGAAACTGAGGTACAGAAAATGTCAATAGCTTTTTAAGGTAACACATGTAACTGTAGATGTAGATGATGTTTGAAACCAGATCACATAGGGTCCTCAAATACAAATTCTGTTGTACTGCTTGACTCTGTACTACCAGACTTATGTAGTTCTTAGTTAATTTTGTTTGTATATCTAGATGAAGCCTGAGGATGAGCCAGCCAATACTATGGCCTTGAGATAGTTTTCTTCTTTGTTTTTGGAGTGTTCATTTGTCTGTATTTACTTTGTTTTTGGAGTGTTCATTTTAGTCTGATCTTGCTGGGGTAGAAATTTATATTCAAAAAATTTTTTTCTTTTCATAACTGGAATGTTTTAAATTTTTTTTTTTCCATCTCGGCATCTTCAGGAGAAACTTCAGATGGAGTCAGCAAGTCAGTACACAAGGTCTTTGCTTCCATGCTTGGAGAGAATGAAGATGATGAGGAAGAAGAGGAAGAAGAGGAGGAGGAGGAGGAAGAAACACCTGAGCAACCCACTGCAGGAGATGTGTTTGTGTTAGAGATGGTTCTCAATCGTGAAACAAAGAAAATGATGAAAGTAAATTATTTCTTATTTTGGTATTCATATGGACAGAATGTAAGAAAGTAACATAACTGAAGAGAGGAAGTCTTTATATTCAGAAAAAAATTCAAGTTATATGAAAGGAAATATGAGAAAACTATTGTTACTAATACCTTTCATTTTAGAGATTTATTAACTGTAAACCATAATCATTTCAGGTGTCAAAACTTAACTAGTTTCATTGTTAAAAGGTCCCATTTATAACTTGGTATTTTTTAAACTACAGTCACTCTGGATTTTTCAGTAGATTATGTCATAATAAGTATTCTGGCATAGAAATGCGTTTTGAAGCATCTAGTTCTTGGTTTGCTCTGATTTGAATTAGTAATTTAGTAATTTCTTAACATTTGAATATTGCTTTCTTTATGAATTTTACTGTTTTACCGTACTTTAAATTTTATACTGTAGTTAATTTTTTTCTTTTTCCCCTAAGATGCTCTGTTTTACAGAGTACAGTAGAATAATTTTTTCTCCTAAAATTGAACATTAGACTTCCTTGAAATAGAAATTTAATGTTACTGATAGTTATTATTGCAGCCTTTTAGTTCGTAATTCTGATTTAATAAAATTGAAATTTTTTAAGGAAAATTTCAAATCTGTTAGTATGGTGGAATATATTTTAATTTAAGTGCCATTTTTATTCTGTATAGGAGAAAAGGCCTCGGAGTAAACTTCCAAGAGCTCTGAGAGGCCTCATGGGTGAAGCCAATATTCGCTTTGCTCGAGGAGAACATGAAGAGGCAATATTAATGTGCATGGAAATCATAAGACAAGGTATTTTTTATGGGATTATTGACAGCAGGTTAATAGTCTGACTTTGAACAAGTGGAGGCTCACTTCAGTGAACTCTTAGGGCATTCAGAGGCTATTGTGATAATAATGATCGACACTTTACACACTGAACAGAAGATACAAGAAAATTACAGAGTATGGTTCAATGAAATATCATTAATATTTATTGAATTCTTATATTTTGTTTTTATTTTTTAATGATCTATTTTAGGGAGGTTTTATACTTTTGCAGTGGTAGTCTTTCTTTTATGTATTCAAACACATATTGTTAGAACTACTTGAGTAATGTTCATTTTTTAATTTCCATTTTACTACAGATCTTAGCAGAATGAGGGATAGTCCAGAAGTTACTTTTTGACTAAACCCTGACATCATTTATTTTGCTTTCTTGCTGTGTTGTCAAATGATACCCGGTGTAGTAGGCTAGGTAGTTGGAATAAAATGAACTTTTCATTTATCTTTTCAGTATTTTGGCATTTCCTTTCATTTAGACTAGGGTCATTTTAGAAGTCTTGTAAATTTCCTTTGTCATTAGGATTATTTATTTGTTTGTTTGTTTGTTTATGAATGACTAGGTCTTGCTATTTTTGTGCGTGGAACCACAGGCTCACATTGCCCAGGGTACCACGGATTCAAGTGATCCCCAGCCTCAGCTGGGATTACAGGCATGCTACCATGCCCAACTATTTTTTTGGAACTAGGTCTCACTACGTTGCCCTGAATGGGATTTGAACTGTGATCCCTGGTTCCGGCCGCAGCTTCCTAGACTGCAGCTTACAGGCATGTACCACCATGCCTGGCCGGCCTGTCATTAGGATAATTTAAAGTTACTGCTTTTTCATTTTTTACACTAATCAGAAATAAGATTAGCCAAACTGTTCCTTTCCTTAAGGATATTGTGGTTGGTTTCTACTTTTCAGTATTTGTTTCTTCAGTTAATAATAATTGCTTATTTTTAACAGTTATCTTTGATTTTAACAGGTCATAATCTTAGAACCTCATTTTGGAATCATTATTTTAGAAATGCAGATTAACCATTCACTTCAGTACCTTACGTATGGTTGCTGCTTAGGTGTCTATCCATTCATCCCGTGTTCCTAGGTATGGGAGCCAGTTGAATCATAAAGGTTCAACCCCACTGATGTGACTGAAGCTCATTGAGATGAACTTGCTGAATTATTGAGCCATGTTTACTTAGCAAAATGATACATTTAATGGGGGTGCTGTTGACAGAGTAGGATTTTTCATGAAATTATAGTTTGCTTAGAGAAAAGAATGCACTCAAAATGTCAAAAATATGTAAAGCTAAAGTGAAGCAAATTTAAATTTAGTATTCTAAATTCAGTTGAGCAATTTATAAAAGTCCACTGGAGTTATTTAAAGAACTTAAGTTAAAGACTAGATTTATTGTTTGAATCCTTGGGATTGGTGTCAGCTCAAACCTCTTCCCTCAGTCAATGGAATTTTTTAATTTGTTTTAGCTCCTCTAGCTAATGAACCATTCTCGACTCTTGCTGTGATATATGAGGACCAAGGTGACATGGAGAAATCACTACAGTTCGATTTGATTAGTGCACATTTAAATCCCAGTGACACTGATAAATGGGTTAGATTGGCAGAAACATCTCTGGAACAAGACAATATTAAGCAGGCTATTTTTTGCTACACAAAAGGTAATTAAAATATTTTTTTCTTTTTGTTTAATAAAATATTACACAGTATGGTTTTTTGATCATTGTTTTTGGTAATTGCTGAGGTGATGTTAACAGAAATGAATTTATTTCTTTAGTTCCATTGTACCTGAGGTATTGGTCTCTTTGTTTCATGTTATCAGCAACTTAATTTATATTGTGAGCTTATACAATATAAAAGTTGGTGGAAGAACAGAATCTTTAGTGTCTTAGGAAGATTAAGTTGGTTATATGATGTTCCATAAAGGTAACCATTACATTAGAATGACCATAGAAGGTAAATATGGAAATTCAGAATATATCTTCTCTTGTCTCAAACCTAGTTGAGAATTGTTGTAGATTTATTTCAAAATAACATATTTGATTCCATTGAAGAACTAATTTAGAATGTTTATTAAATTTTTTGAAAAGAAGATGGGTCAGTTCCAGCAACCTGAGACCTTTCTTGTGGTAAAATCTTTGTTTATATTATTGCTTCTTGGCCTTTTGGCTAAGATCAAGTGTAAAATCTTTATTTATATTCCTTTTTTTTTTCTTTTTAGCTCTTAAATATGAACCCACAAATGTCCGTTACTTGTGGGTGCGATCAAGCCTTTATGAACAGATGGGAGATCATAAAATGGCAATGGATGGTTATAGACGTATTTTGAACCTTTTGTCTCCATCTGATGAACGTTTTATGCAGCTGGCTAGAGATATGGCAAAGTAAGTTTGGTGTAAAGTATGTATAGATGCTCTTAATTGTTCATCTTATCTTAGAAATCAAAGCATATATATTTGAGGTAGGACATACTTTTTACTGAGGGTTTTTTATCCTGTGTTTGTAGATGTTTTCATTTCTGTTTCCAAGTCAATGTGTGATTGCTTAAGAAAATTACATATACAATTACCTTTTAAGTAGTCAGAAAATTAAAAATGAGGCATATTTTGAAAGGATGATTAAATTCCCAGGTGTCCATAACTTAGTTGAAATTATGTTCATTTGCAGTAGTAGTATTTTAACTTTTATTTATTGCAGATGTGGTAATGAAATATTTGTGATCTGAGATTTGTTATAATCATTTTATCTTGAGTTAGGATTAGAATAATATTTTAAGACCAAAAAAAAAGAAATCTTTATAGCTGCCACATGCTAAAATACCTTGGCCACTGCAGTATTTTCTCTGATATTCTTATATATATCAAAACAGGAAACATTTTGGCTAGGTAATCTCTTAATATGTTCTTTATTCTACAGTTGTCTACTATATAGTTTTCAGCCCTAAGAATAATATCCTTGATCTGGGTATCTTAGAGCTAAACTAACCCTATTTATTCCATGGTCATTGTCATGAACATGCTTAGTTGTGAAATTACCTCCTGCCCTCTTAAGAATGAATTTTATAAAAACATTAGAGGGATTTTTATGATATTTGTTGATGCATAGCAGCTCTAAGTTGGTCCCTGATATAAGTGATGAACATTGAGAATTCCCAGGTTATCTGCTGTCAGTCAGATCTCTCTTATAGTGATTCTACTTCACAAGCTACTAGATGGGTGCTAAGAGTAAATTTGTTTTCCATTTATATTAGTGATGATATTTTCTGTTACTGTAACTTTGATTAGGTTTTTCTCCCAGCTCCTATTTTCCCTCCAGAAATATTTATTGAATATAACTTATGTGCTAGGCATTGTTACAGGGTGCCACGGATTCGGTATTGAATGAGTTTAAAATTTGCTGCCCTAGTAGATCTTGTATTTTAGTTGGGAGAAACAAATAAAACAGTTAAATAAATAAACACCTCAATACATAGAATATGGGATGTTGATAATGGGATTGAATGAAAAATGAAACAGTGTAAGAGGAGATAGAAAGTTAAGGTATAGAGGTGTGTTATTTAAAATAGACTGATTTTAAAAAAGACTTAATTCTCTGTTATGCTCATACTGACCTGAAAGTGAAATGAAGGAAGTATGAGAGAAGGTATTAGGGAAGAGTTATCATGGGCAAAAGAAACGGCAAGTGTGAAGATTGGTCCAGGGAATACCATGGAAGCTAAGTGTTTAATGGATGTATCCCAGGAGTCAGAGGGCATAAAGGCAGAGAGAGAGAAAGAAAAGTTTACATAGCCCTTGTGGGTCATTGAAGAGCTTTGACTTTTACTCTAAATGATTTTGGAAGTCACTGGGGTGTTGCGAGGAGAAGAAGCCTGGCATGATCTAGCTTAAATTGTAAATGCGTCAGTTCTGGCTGCTCTTTTGAGAACAGATTGATGAGTGATGAGAGCAGACAAGGAAGATCAGTAAGAAAATTACTGCAGTAGTCTGTGAAAGGGATAATGATAGCTCAGCACAGGTTAAAAGCAGTAGGCAATGGTAAGAAGTAATCAGACTGTTACTTTTTTAACAATCTAAGTTCTCAGCATTTCAGATGTTTTGACTACGAGGCAGGGGTATGTGTATAAGAGAGATACAAAAGAAAAAGGGAAAAAATTTGAGGACTAATGCTGAGTCACTCTAGAAGTAAAAAAGATGAATAGGAAATGAGAGAAAAATAAAGTGAAACGGACATTGAGTGTAATAACAGGAACAAGTTTCATGGAAGAAAGTGCTTTAAGAGGAAGGGTTGATCATCTATCCATGTGAAAAGCTGCAAAAATGAGCACGGAAAATGAGGACTGAATTTTGACATTGAATTTGTGCTGGGAAGGTCGTGGGGTATGGATAACAGTGGAGAAAGTTATAAGGGGAGCAAAGGAAAGGAGAGGTAATTGGAATGGGTTTTAGAAGTAAAATATTACAATGTATTTCAAATGGGAATAATCTATAATTGAGGGATATATTGAGCTTTTCATGAATGGAAGTCACAGTTACTTAAAAAATATCCTTGAATAGATTGATGGAATGAGCTCTAGTTGGGGATTAGCTTTACTATAAATGGAGAGGACTGAAGATATGGTCTTGGATATAGATAGAAGAGCATGTATTGGGTGTATATGGGATATCTGATTTGTTTCTCTTTGTAAAATAACAAGCAGAGTCATCAGTTGAGAGTGAGGATCAAGAATGTTAGAGGTTTGACAAGAACAGAGAAGATGTGAAATAGTTGTCTGGGTCCTTGGGAACTTGCTGTCCCACAGAGTAGTAGCATTTACATCAGCTGGGTGCCTGTTAGAAATGTAGTCTCTCAGCCCTGACCTAGCTCTGCTGGATTAGAATATGCCTTTTTGCAAACTCTGCAGTGAATGTGTATATACATTCTACTTTGAAAAGTACTGGACAATGTGACTAATAAGATTGCTGATCAGCGCCATGACCCAGTTGAGGATAGTGGTCTTTAATTTACTGCAAGTCTGGTCAGTATGGTCATTTGGGAAGATGGTAATGAACAGTGGGCATATGGTTTATACCGAGGGTTGGGTTTTGTCAGATGGTTTTGATAAAGTGTGGTAAGGGCAGAAGATCTAAGGAGATTTATAGGGACTGGTTACACTCTTGGGCCTCAGGAAGGAGGAGGGTATGGACAGGAAGGGTATAGAAAACATGTAAAAGTGGTTGGATGTGTCGAACTTGAAGCTGTTGGTATTGGATTGCAGACAGAATGAGCTGGAATGATGGAAAGCAGCTTGTGGAAAGGAAATGCTTGACATCATGACATTATTACATTGACATTGCATATTTTTCTTTGGCTCAGTTGTGATTATAATTTTAAGGAAGTTTTTTCTCTTTCCAGAGTCTAAGAAAATAAAGATAGAGAGCTTAAACAAGGAAATGCTTTTTAAAATCTCAAGTAAAATGCTTATTTAATTTTGCCTTTTTTTTTTAAAGGAGTTACTATGAAGCAAATGATGTTACTTCAGCTATTAACATAATTGAAGAAGCATTTTCAAAACACCAGGGTCTAGTTTCCATGGAAGATGTTAATATAGCAGCGGAACTATACATTTCTAACAAACAATATGACAAAGCTTTGGAGGTAGGAACTATTAGATTTTGAACACATTTTTGTGTTGTAGAAACTTTTACAAATTTAGTTTTCATTTAGTTAGTTATATATTAAATTATATACTAAATCCTATATAGTGTGTGAAAGCAGATTTCTAGATTCTGAATGTGAAATGTAATTATTGTGATAAAAGCTGTGACCAGATATATCTGTACTTCCAGATAGTAGGATTCAGCAGCTAACTAGTTGCCATGATTCAGTTAAGCTGTTGGGAAAAGTAAATGATTTGATATAGAGGAATTATAATTCTTTAGTTAAGCATTAATGTTATCTAAAAATGTTAATACATTAGTGTTATTTTATTTTAAAGAAACATTTATTTTTTAGCCAATTTATATGCTGTAAGGATTATCTAAATTAACTCTGCAACTCTTTACCCTGTGGAAATATTTTTCATGCATACTTTTCTGGAATTTTTTTGTCTCATTCTTTTAGGTAATTACAGATTTTTCTGGAATTGTACTGGAAAAAAAAACTACAGAAGGCGCTTCGGAAGAGAACAAAGGTTGTAGTTTCTTTACAAAAGGAAGCATATGTTGTTTGAAAAGTTAAAATATGTAATTGGAAATTTGGTTAGAAAGTCATTCCTAAAGTGTGACTTGCTCTGTCCCCAACCCGAGCAGTTCTCTTTGTACTGTATCCATTAATCTCTTCTTTGAAAATATTCAGTGATTGTTGAGAGCTGAAGGTAGGGTGTAAGAAAGGATAGATGAGAGAGATGGACACAACTGTAGAGGCTGGGGTTGAATGAAAGTATGTATTAGCAAATTTTAATGATTTTACAAGTTTTTATAAAGGTTTTTGACAAAGATAAAAAGTGACTTAGGTAGGTATAATTTTAAAGGAAGGTAAATGGTGAGGGGGTAATAAAATTGGTTAACATTAATTTTTGAGAGGTAATTGGGGGTAGGGAGATAGCTTACAGGTGGTTACTATTTTTGTTAAGAGGGATTTTTTATAGGTAAACATTTTTGGAGGGACATTAGCACTATTACATTTTTAGAGGATTTTAATGCTAGATTTTGTTTTTAGTTTGCTGGAGGCAATTAAAGCAAGATGGAGTTTGCTTCATCTTAACTGCAGGATCCCGTTTCAAAACTAATGCTGAGATAAAAAAACACTTCCACTCTTATCTGTCTTCAAAATACTAAAGATAAAAATGGCATAATTTGATTTTCGGTGGGCAGCAGTATCACCATTCATCCAATATTTACCCTAAAAAAAAACCTTCCTTAAAAAATTACAGCAAGTTAATAAATCCCCTGCCCCCAAGTATCCCACAAAATTAATGTTTTACCTAATCTAATTTTGCCTGAGCCACTTTTTTCCTTTATCTAAAAACCTTTATAAAAACTTGTAAAAGCCATTAAAATTTGCTAAATGATACATACTTTCCATTCAGCCCCAGCCTCTACAGCCTCTTTATTCCATCTCTCTCATCTGTCCTCTCTTGTACCCTATGTTCACCTCTCAACAAGTGATCTTTGGAGCAGAGTAGATACTTCTCTTCTTGCAAAAAAAATTCTTGCATATGTCTCACTCCTACCCCATGCAGCTCTTGATAGCGATGGGGGAGCAGGGTAGGCACTCTGTACTAAGTACTGTCTACTTGAAAATAGAACCTGCTGTAACTTAAGATGTCTAAAACATTCCATCATAGTGTAATCCCCTGAGTTAAGGCATACTTACTCAAAAACAATAACCCTTTTATTTAAATGATCCTTCTTTTAAAAAGTAATTAATTATGTTAGTCAGCTTGTGCTGATGCATGTAAGGAGAAGGCCAAAGATGGGATATGTGACAAAGCAGATGAATGTTGAATTGGAAAGTTACTGGGGAAGAAAACCCTAGTTCAGTAACAGTTTCTTATCAGGCTCTATGCTAAGTGCTTGGGAAATATTAGTTGAATATGCCATTGCCTACTCACAAGGAAGTAGGGAGGGGTTCAACTGAAGTGTATGCAATTTAATTATAGAGGTATGGTAATTTTTATAGTAAAACTAGCATTATGGGGAAATGGAGGAGGGCAGCGTACCAAGATCAGAGGAGGTTTTTAGAGGTACAATTTCAGCAGACACCTATGGGTAGGTTGGTTGTGAGAGCATATGAACAGGATCCAATAGGAAACTTTCATTGGTATGAACAGGATACAATAGGAAGCTTTGGTTGGTATGAACAGGATACAATAGGAAGCTTTGGGTTGGTTGTTGATCTTGAATGGTTAGGGTAAGATGAATAAATAGAGTAAGGGGTGAAAATTTTAATGCTGTGAAACCTTGAGGGAGGGCTTCTGTGAAGGATGGTGGGTTTTCATACTTTTCTTGAATCTGACTTAGGTGAGCCTTAATCTCACTTAACTTGTTATTTTGTAGCCAATGTTCTGTTCTAAAATCTTCTAAAAATATATATATATATATTTGTTTTGGAAAGTATTGCTGTCCTTTGTTCTGGTAAGTATTAAATGCAGAATTACATTCAAGTTTTAGTTCTAGGTTTAGTCATTTTGTTATTTAATACATTTTACTGTGTTCCATTGACTAGGTCCTCTTTGTCCCATCCTAGCCAGCTTCCTTTCCTCTTTACTCTCATAAAGATTTAGCATATCTGTATTTTGAGAGTGTCTTAATATAAATTAATAACTTGTTAGGGTTTTAAATAGTCATGTTTTTCTTTCATAGAATGTAAAATAGTGATATATCTGAAATCTATGACATCTAAGAGCTGATGAAATAGTTTTAAAGAAAAGGTATGTCCAGATTAAAACATTTCCAGAGTGAGCAAAGATAGTTATTTGCATATGCATTTTTGAAAATGAGAGCATTTATTAGTGGATTAAGCATTGCTCTTTGGATTTACATGTTATTAATTCTTATAAATGTGAAAGATAGGGGTCCAGGAGAATAAATTGTCAGTGACTAAATAGCAAGAATTTAATAGATACTGTTAAAATATAATTTAAGCTATAGGAACAGTAAATAATGGATTGCTTTTTTGGGCACCATCAAGTTGCCATTCAAGTGTCTGAATACTTACTCTCTTAAGTACAGACACTGTACCTCTTTGATTGAACTGGAAATTGCCATCGGTACCAATTTACAATTTAGTGGTAATATTACTATTACCCTGTAGCATCATAAAGTACCCTTCTTGCCTTTCTAAGTATAGTTGACCTCATTTTTCTCTTGTTTGATAATGAGATTGTAACAACTATTTTCTTTCTGTTTGTATTTGTGTACTATACCATTGTTCTTTTATTTTTAATCTCCTTGAATTCTATTACTTAAAACAAGACACTCTATTACATGTGTCTTGTTTTAGACATAAAGTTGAATCTTTGTGATTTGTTTATACATCTGTTTGTTATACATTTTTTATTTATACATCCGTTCACACTGTATCTTTCAAGATGTTTCCTGTAACTACTATCTACAGAAGAAATATACAATGGATGTGGTCCTGATTTAGGTAGCCTGCTTCTTGTCCTCATGGAATATATGGTCTAGTATGAGTAAATTGAACCATTAGGGTTCTGGTTGAGGAGAATAAATTTCTGAAACTGCTTTCTGATATCAATTATTATCTTGGTGCTCAGTTACAAAAGATATTGTCTTAATTATACTTGTCCAAATCCTATAACTTGATAATTCTAGGTAGTCCCATAGTTTATATGCCAAATTTCAAAGAAGAGATAAAATGTTTCATTTTTATATAATTCTAAGTTTTAATCCGCCACCTAATCTTTCTGCCTCAGGTTTTTGAAATGGAAGTATGTGAACTTACTTGTAACTTATTAAACTTTACAGAATATAAAATACTTTTAAGGGTGGGTAAAACTTCCTTTAATTTTCCAAGACTTTAAGAATCATATTGCTGTTTTAGAAAACAACATGCTATTATTTTATCTTTTTCTTAACCCCTTTATACTGTTGACTTAGAGGATTTTGTGTCCAAGAAGAACAAAGAAAGAATTCATATGTCTTTGATTATTATCTATATCCTTTTAGTTCTCTGTAGTTTTGATAAAGGTGTGGGTTTTATATAGATTTTGGATAAGTGTGTAAGGTATTAGGGAAAAAATGGAATGGAGAATTGGTATTGAAAGACAGATGGAAGGGATTATAAGAACCTAAAATAGGTTTGGCTAAACTTAGAATTGAATATGAAATTATTTACTATGAAGTATGTGATCTCTTACATAGAAAATAACAGTTTGCTTTATTTGCCCCAGATTCTAAACTTGACATTGGAATTTCTTTTTGTCTATTCTACAGCTGGTGAAAATGTTACCTGCACTATCCCTGATGGTGTGCCAATAGATATCACGGTGAAGTTGATGGTCTGCCTTGTACATCTTAACATCCTAGAACCACTTAATGTATGTATTTTAAGATCTGTGCTTGAGATACTTCAGATTAAATTCAGAATATTTTCTTTAAATGGCAGGAAATTTAAGTTGGCCCTAGATTTCACATTTCTTAATACCCCGGAAGTTGCTATAGCCAAATCAACTTTATGGAAGTATCTTAAAGAGTGTTTTGAAACATGACTTGTAATAATTTCGCTTTTAAAATGAGAATAATCAGAAGTTGAGATCTTTCAGACAATTGGTTAAGTCTGATAGCTACTCTTCTTTGTAAACTTCAGATCAAGTATTTCATTGAGTAAAAAAAAATGCTATTATTTTATCTTGACTTGGGGTGTCATCTTTGCTGACTTAGGATAAGGTATTAAATAGAATGTGCAAGTCTCTGCCTTCATGTATCTTTTCTTCAAATAGGATTAAGTAGATAATAAATAAATATGTAAAATATATAAAATATTATCTATGGTGATAAGCACTTGGGAGAAAAATCAAGTGAAAGAATAGAGGATATTGGAGCGGAGGAGATGCAATTTTAAATCAGGTGGGCAGGAAAGGTCTCACTAAAAGGGTGATGTGTGAATAATGGCCCAAAGAGGGGAAGTGAGTTTTAGCCACATCTGAGGGAAGAGCAGTTAATGCTGTGTAAGCTCCTGTAATGCCTGTCTTCCGATAGACCCTCAGAAATGATGGATTGAATGAAATGAGTTATTTTTGATAGGGATACAGAAGTGACTAGAAAAACAATTATCTAGAACTATTTTAAGCCTTGTTCCTCCATAGAGCTGCCTTACAAAATGGATATATATTTTAAAAAAGAGAAATATGCATAGTTGGGCATATTTATAATGAATGTTTAACTTCAAGCTTTTATTTTGGGATCTAGCCTCTCTTGACAACACTAGTGGAACAGAATCCTGAAGATATGGGTGACCTCTATCTAGATGTTGCTGAAGCTTTTCTAGATGTTGGTGAATATAATTCTGCACTCCCCCTCCTTAGTGCACTGGTCTGCTCTGAAAGATACAACCTTGCAGTAGTTTGGCTCCGGCATGCAGGTAATATTACTTTTGTGGGAGGGAGCCTTTTATATTTAATAAAATATAATGTCCTAGTGAAAGTGTTCCTGGTTGTAGGGCTGTATTTTGAATTAGTATTAAAAAGTTAATATTTTAAATTATCATGGTATATACCATTAGATAATTTTCCTTACTAATGCTTTTTCAGCTGTGCTTCATTTAATAGTACTAGAGTGAAGTAGAACTAACTAGTCCTTGTTAAAAATGTTTTGAATTTTCCTGTCTTTTACCTTTCTTAACCATAGGTCTTGTTTATTAGTAATAGATTGTCAGACTTGTGAAATGTAATTTTTGAAGTGTTTTTGTGGGATTTATATTTCATACAATATTTTGAGAAAAAATAATATATTTTCAGTGTCTTTGAGTTGTAAATATGCTCAAGATTGGGTTTTATCTATCATTTTTGTTTCATTATATGGAAATCCACAGTAATCTAAAATGAATCATTACAGTAGAAAAAATAACAAGTCTCTTAAAGAAATATACAAAATCCTGAAATATTCTAATAGGGTTTTCTATTAAGTAAGGATGCATTATAATTTGAATAGTTCTGTTTTAAAATATTGCATCATGGCAGAAAGTTCTAATAGTTCTTGAAATATATAATAGCAAAAGGTTTCTCTGACTATCCTGGGGATATAGAAACATATTACAACTATGAGATAGCAAAGAGAATACCTACGGATTAAGACAACACTGTTAGAGTGCATGAACATGACTACAAATATATGCCTGCACAAAAGACAATATTACTTACAGTATTTAAATGTAAGGACATTAGTTGGGAGTTCACATTTGTTTGTATTGCCTTCTTAAGGCTGTGATATTGAAACTGCTCATGTTACTGGTCCATTTAATTTGTGGTCATGATGCTGGTGAATGCTGTTTCCATTTTGAGCCCGTATGGTTTGAGATAAGTGGAAGATAAAACCGGAGCATCATCTAAATATGATAAAAAAAATTGGGGTATCTTTATTACAAGGAAGATCAATAAAGGAAGTTAATGTTTGTAGCATAATAACAAATATCTTTTTAACTAAAAAATAATTGTGAGGAGTGCCATCATGATGAACCTTCCATATATTGAAATCTTCCTTTATTAAAATCAAACTTTAACTAAAAGATGTAATCATTGGGAATGATTAGAGAAATTTGAGATTTGAGAAAACATTCAGAGGCAAAAGTACCTTCTTTGGATGGAGAGAATTGTGGTGAGAAGGGAGAGAGGAAAAGGGCCAAGATTAGTGTTGTTTCCATGGGAATGAGGGGGAGGAAAATTGCTTATAAAGATTTATTTCCAAGTTTAAATGATAGAACTATGTGATAATTGCGCATAACGTTTGGGGAAGAGAGCACAGTAATCTCACTTAATGAGATTGGTTTGTGGTTGGTTTGTGGATCTCAAAACTCAGAAAGCCTGGCAGGTGCAAAAGTAAGTCGCAAGGGGAGGACCGTAGGTGGTGATAACTGGAGAGCCCCCTGAAGGTGTTTCTGTTTTTCAGTTTGAACCCATGAGCTATGTTCAAATGGGGGGAGGGGAGGGGGCACTGTTGCCAAACACAGATTTTTCAAAAGATTGCTGTAACCTGAATTTCATAAAGATCCACATCTCTAGAAATGTAGATATTTTACTGTCCAAAAGATGTTACAAAACACATTTGTGTGTTAAATTGGTCTGCCAGTTTGTGAACTCTAGCTTATATACTTGAAGATGTTTTACTGGGGTGTTATGTATTAGAATAAAAACTTGGAAATAATCTACATGTCAGAAAACATGTTTCAAGAAACAGTTGTTACTTGAATTATTATAACCATTTTCAGTATAAATGAAGACATGGGAGAATGTTAAAAGCATTATGCTGAGGTAGTAAAGCAGAACCCCAGCTTATATATAATGCTTTTTATATTCTTGCAACAGCTTGAATTTAGAGAGATTAATAGATTGGTCAGTCAGTAAGATATTGGAAGGAATAATTGTCTTAGGGTTCTAGAAATCTCATACATTTCTTGTTATTTTTTTTTAAAGATTGCTATATTTCCTTAAAAATGGGAAAATAATTTTAACTAGCTTGTAAGTCTGTGGTTAATATTTATACTTTTTTTAACATCTCAGAATGTTTAAAGGCCTTGGGTTATATGGAGCGTGCTGCTGAAAGTTATGGCAAAGTAGTTGATCTAGCTCCCCTACATTTGGATGCAAGAATTTCACTCTCTACCCTTCAGCAGCAGCTGGGACGTCCAGAGAAAGCTCTGGAAGCTCTGGAACCAATGTATGATCCAGATACTTTGGCACAAGATGCAAATGCTGCACAGCAGGTAAGCCATATCATACTGAAGGACATTTTTCTTGGTGGGTTATATTTTAGAACTTTTTTCAGTTAAGGATGTCTCTTAGCTTCTGTGTGAAATTTTTATTTCAGTGTATTTAGTGTTTTGGAAAATTATTTTCAGTCTCAAGATTCAACTTGTTTATTAGAAATTGCAAATTATAATTCTGAAACAGTGGGTCTCAATTATTGTGAAAGATAAGAAAGGACGTATTCTTAAATTTTGGTTTCTAAAACAATTGTTTTTATTGAGACTAGGTCTTGCTATTTTTGCCCGTGGAACCGCAGGCTCTCGTTGCCCGGGGTACCACAGACTCAAGCAATCCCCAGCCTCAGCTTCCCAGGTAGCTGGGACGACAGGCGTGTGCCACCACGCCCAGCTATTTTTTTGGAACTAGGTCTCGCTACGGGCCCCAGGTGGGACTCGAACCGCGATCCCTAGCCCCGGCCGCTTCATAGGCTGAAGCTTACAAGCACTAGCCACTGTGCCCGGCAACTAAAACAATTGTTTTAAGCAACAAAACAACTGACAGCAAAAGAACCTTGTCATACTTACTATCATTTACTTATTTAGGAACTGAAGTTGTTGCTTCATCGTTCTACATTGTTGTTTTCACAAGGCAAAATGTATGGTTATGTGGATACCTTACTTACCATGTTAGCCATGCTTTTAAAGGTGGGTAATTGTTTTCCTTTGTATTGGCTTTGTTGACTTTTAAAATGTTTAGAATTTGATTTAAACATAGATACAACTTCTTTATAACTGTTTTACTCTATTGAACTTTTTTACAAGTGAAAATCAGATAAATACAAAAGACTTAGAGATTAGTGATAAGTGGTCAGAAGTTCTCCATTAAAGTGTAAACTTGACTATACATTAAGCAAAATAATTTTTTTTGCCAATAGATATTTAGAAAAATGGAAACTATAGTATTATCAATTATTGACCCTGTTAACAGTACTCTGTGCTAATATTGTTCACTTTGCAAAAATGACATCCTCTCTGAGTAGCTTTTTTGTGAGGGAATGGTTGTGAATGTGTTAATATATATTACAAAGTTAATGTAACTTGCCTTCATTTACCCTAGTAAGTAGTGTAGCCTAAATTCCTTTATAAGAAAAAAAATAAGTCTTCTCATTCTGCTCTTAGAGGCTTCTTTATACAATTATTTGGTCTCTTTTGTCTTTATGAGGAAGCTTTTGGACATCATACCTGTGCTGGTGTGGCCCATATGTTCTTCTTTAAAAAATTGTTACTATGTAATCTGTAAAAAGTTATGATTATGAATAAGCCAGCGATCATTTAAGTGAGGCAGGTTGTTGGGAGAGACCCGCAGGGAAGGACTCCAGGCCTCTTGCTCCAAAGCAAAAACAATAGAGTGCTTCCCAGTATTGAAGGAGACACTGGCATCAGCATTAAAGACCACTTCATGTGCTCCTTATCCGCCTGCTCTGGAGAATGTGATGGATTCAGTTCTGCATCCTGAAATGTCTTCAATCTTTATTTGCTCCAATTCAGTGAGGCCTGTTCTAATTTTTTTTTTAAAAGCGATTTCAAAAAAAATCTCAAATAATCTTCTTTAATTCAGGTAGCCATGAATAGAGCCCAGGTTTGTTTAATATCCAGTTCCAAATCTGGAGAGAGGCATCTCTACCTTGTTAAAGTGTCAAGAGACAAAATATCAGACAACAACGACCAAGAAACAGCAAACTGTGATGCAAAAGGTATTTCTTTTCATTTTATTACATCAAACTTGGTTGACTTAAAAGACTCTTGAAGTAACTCTGGCATAATGTAATTGAAATTCAAAGAAAACGAAATTTTCTAATTCCTAAAGTTTAATTGAACTCGTTTGGTATCAAGAAGAATGAAAGAAGAATGAAGAAAAGCTTACATGTAAATACTTAAATTTTAAACTGTTGAAAGTATCTGCTTGGATTTTCTATGAAAAAAATGAAAAACTACATTTTTTCAAAGAAGAAAACAAGTGAAAGTTAGATGACAATATAGATTCTTTGTCCAGTCACTTCAATCACATATGTTCCATTCTCTGCTAAGTTCATTTCTGACAATTATGCTAATAGTCATAGAAGCTTTGAAAGTAGTTGTTTTGACCCAGTCTCAAGTAGTGTATCATTAAAGGACCTCTGTTTTTAGCTGGAAAAGCACTGGGCATTTTGGGGTGAAGTGTGTTGCTCAGAAGTTTGGAAAAGACCTAGGATAGAAACTGCAGGTAGCAGTTTGGCAGAAAATTATTTCATTGTTAATTCAGTGGGCATTTATGAAATCATTGTAGCAGAGATAGTAATGTGGAGTTGATACAGGTTATAGAATGTAGAAGAGCTGAGTTTTAAGACCCATATCAGAAAATAAGATAAACAAGAGTCATGGTGAGGGGAGTCAGAGGAAGAAGCAGGGCCTCAGCTGCTCCTCTGGCTGCAGATGCTCAGGCTGTGACTTCTGTCCAGTTCATGGAATCCGGGCTCATCACAAGGTCTTCTGTCTCTGCACCATGCATTTCAAACGTAGGTTACATTCAGAAGCTTTCTCTGTTTCTGATCCTGTCTGTTTTCTCTTTCAGTATTTCTTCATTTCAGGTCCATCATGTTTTTCTTAGACTCAAGGTCTTTGTTCTGTTTTCTTCATGATGGGGATCACATTACAGTGGCGGTCACACCAGGAGAGGCTGAACAAGGCTTCTGTGTGTGCCGTGCCTCTATGTACCCTGAGTTGTTCGATGTGACTGTGTTCTCTTCACAGCTATTTAACGACTGATATTCCATTGGCTAGATGTTCCATAATTTATTTCATCATTCTTTTATTATTTTTGCTACATGGTTTTTTTCAGTACTTTTGCTTTCGGTAGTGAGATGCTGTTGTGAGCATCTTCCTGCTGTCGACCTAGCGGTGTTTTTGACTAGTTGTTTAGGATAGCTCCCCAAGGAGAATCACTGGATCAAAGACTGTTTAAAAAAAAAATAGAGCTTTTGATAATTTCTCAAATATTATATGTGAAAGGGCGGCTTCTTACAGAGAAATAAAGAAAATTATTGAAGGAAAAGAGAATTTTTTCAGGCAAAGAAAAGAACATTATCTGAGGCAAATAAAAAGGTCAAGAGCGATCTGAATCTCAAAGGATGAATTTAAAGTCCTTTGCTGAGCCAGCATTTGAGTGCCTTGTATATGCAGAATCCTGTATCTGACTTCAGTCCGGTCAGGGTCTGCCCTAGAAGACCTTACGTCCCAGCTAGCACGTCAGCGACAAAAATGAAATAGCGTGAGAGAACAAATCAGAAGTGAGAGTCACCTCGGGTTGCAGCTTATTAGGTAAAACAAGAAGGGACTGGGGTTAGAGGGAATGTAGAGCAGCAGCTCTCAACTTCTCTCATCTTCTCGTCTTTAGTTGGCAAGAGTTCAGGCCCGTATGACATTGGTTACCAGGTTTAACCTGAAAATTGAATGTGTGACTTTTTGTCTTTCTAATACTGCTATTTCTGGAAAAATAGTATCCTGACTGCTCTCCATTGGTCTCTTTTTAGCAATATTTGCTGTCCTCACAAGTGTCCTGACAAAAGATGACTGGTGGAATCTTCTGTTGAAGGCCATATACTCGTTATGTGACCTCTCCCGGTTTCAGGAAGCTGAGTTACTTGTGGATTCTTCATTAGAATATTACTCATTTTATGACGACAGGCAGAAACGCAAAGAACTGGAATACTTTGGCTTATCAGCTGCAATTCTGGACAAAAATTTCAGAAAGGCATATAACTACATCAGGTGATTTTCTAATAACTTCTTCTAATTAACATCTTTGCTGGAGATTTATATTTACTTTGACTTAGTCTCGCATGCTCCAGAATTAATGCTTTTGCCTGGTGGTTAATTCAGTCATCACTTGTTGCCAAGGCAGGACATGGGAGCATGCATTCTTGTTTACTCAGCCTCATGCTTCAGTTTCTCCATGCAGAAGCTAGACATCATCACACTGTGACATTATTGTGAGGGTTAAATACATTATTACAACATAAAACCTTGGAATAAGGCCTGGCACACATTATTAGGTGTTCATTATTTCATGTGTAGTGAGCAGGAAGAAGAAAGATGAAACTTAAGCTACATGATTTTGATTTTTGGTTTAACAGTTTTGTTGAAAAGTAAAAACAAGATGCAGAATACTAACTTAAGCAGCATTTCCCAAAGACAATTTTTTACTGTATAAGTGGTTTTGCCTAAATAGTTGGCATACTTTGTTTCACTTTGGAGGGTGGGGGGGATACATTGAATTGCAGGTGGGACAGCACTGAAAGATTTAATTCTTAGGAATCAGAAGAGTCTCTTCTTGTGTTATTTCTTACCTTTACCCTCTTTCTGCAATCCAAGGATAATGGTGATGGAAAATGTCAATAAACCCCAGCTCTGGAACATTTTCAATCAAGTTACCATGCACTCCCAAGATGTGCGACATCATCGCTTCTGTCTTCGTTTAATGCTGAAAAACCCAGATAATCATGCCCTGTGTGTCTTGAATGGGCACAATGCTTTCGTGTCTGGTAGTTTTAAGCATGCCCTCGGTAAGTGCCCTGACTGGTGACTTCGCCAAGCATGGTCTGTGGTGGTTGATAACCTAGCCAACTAGAATGGAACTGCCTGGGTTTGAACAGCAGCATATTGCACTGAGTGATTTTACCTCCCTCTGCTGTAGTTTCTTTCTCTCTAAAAGGAAAGAGTAATTGAACCTACCTGATAGGTTATTGGGGGGAGTTAAATTGTTAATATAAAGCACTTAAACAGTGCATAGCACAATAGTGCCTGCTGGCTTTTAAGTGTTAATTATAATGATATTATTAGTGTTTATTTTTCTTACAAAGCTTAAATTTCCAAAGACTGAATGAGGTCTTGTAATGATTTCAGAGGTTCCACATTGTGCCTTCTTAGGCAAACTGTTTGTTTTTTATTTCAATAATTTTCATATTTATGGTAACTTTGCTACTCGATTTTACTTTTCAATAGAACAAAAATGATAAAAGATTTGCTGGTAGATCATTCCTTTAGGAGTTAAGTCTTTAAATCAAGACTATATGTTTACTAATTCTAATTAAATTCAAGGAAAATTCATTAATAAGAAATTTCTATAAATAAGGAGTCACAAGCAAAAAAGTAGAAAAATATTAACCGATATAATCTTAAAATGAGGTTCTGTTTCCTGCAGCATGAAAGCTAGTTTTGCGAAGTTTACATCTTTTGAGTAAACTATGATTTTGGCTATTTAATGCTTTCATTTTTGTGTACGACTTATACAGTTGATTTATAACTTATACAGTTGATTTATAACTGCTCAGCCAATAACCTTGAACATCACATGTTGAAACTTTCCTCCACTATGTATGTTTTTTAGAGTTGTTAATGTCAAGAAAACATAAAATAGAGACTTATTTTATTTTCTTATATTTAGGAACTTTACACAAGATAAAAATAGGTAGTACCATCTGGGCTGTATTTGTGGTGCTATTTCTCCTGGAACAGAAGCCAGGAGGAATAGAAGTCTCTGTGGATATAAATATAGATCATTCTTTCAGAAGAAAAATTTGGCTAAATCCTACCTCAGGTAGTTACGCTTTTGACATGAGGTATAGAATGAATGGAATTCACGACACCACAACTTCCTAGTGTATATTAGATACATTTCATTTTTTCTCAGGAAAAACAAAAGTAGTTATGACATTTGGAAAAACCAGATCCATAGTCTAAAAAACAAAACTTTTTTCTTCTCACTGCCACGATCTATCACATTTGACTTTGTAAGACCGATTTGTTAATTTTACAAGAGAATTCACCAAAAGATATAATACCCCACTGCTTCTTAGAGAGATTTAAGAGCACAGTAGATTTATAATCATAATTGACAAGTTAGGTATGTGGAAGTGTTATTTTATGTGGAAATAAATAGCTGTGCCATAAAGTCACTTTCAGTTGATCATAATTAATCTTTGTGGTCAGGATACATTTATGGATAAGTCATTTGTTATAAATTTGTTTTATTGGTCATTTTGATATATTGGTCATTATTTTGCAATTCAAATTAGTGTGCATTTGCGTGATATTTTACAATGTACATCTGCATATATTAAATATTAGTGATTTTCTTTTTGCTTTGAAGTGTATTTAAATAAGTGTTAAAGAAATAAGGAACTGTGATCTCATGACACTAACATCACTGCTCACTTCTCAGGACAGTATGTGCAGGCCTTTCGCACCCATCCCCATGAGCCTCTCTATAGCCTCTGTATAGGCCTGACCTTCATTCACATGGCGTCTCAGAAGTATGTATTAAGGAGACATGCTCTTGTTGTGCAGGTAATTTAGATTTCTCATTACTTCATTTTTAAAATATATAAATACATCTTCTTGTATTTTTGCTATCCTGCTTCAAAATTAAAGCCTGCGTAGGTCCCTGTGTTCGGTGCTCATGAATTCAGTGTCCTCTGTCTTATAGATCATGGCTGTTTGACAGCTTGCTGTATGTAATATTTGGCTTTGTTTTGTGTGAATATTTTTGTCCTTAGCTTGAAATATCTTTCCAGTACACTTTCAGAAGCGTTCTTGTCTATAGTGTGATGTGACATTACACACAGACATATGTTCTTTGAGGGTGGAACTGCATCTCTTTTTTTAGTACTTGCATTCCCAGTATGTGGCATATACAGTTGTTTAAGGCTTGCATGTCAAATGAGTGAAATATTATATCGTTCATCTTTCTTTTTTTTTTTTTTTGGTAGGGCTTTTCCTTTCTTAATCGCTACCTCAGTCTGCGTGGACCTTGCCAGGAATCATTCTACAATTTGGGCCGTGGTCTGCACCAGCTAGGACTGATTCATCTTGCAATCCACTATTATCAGAAGGCCCTGGAGCTCCCTCCACTAGTGGTAGAGGTATTGTATGATTTACTTTAAAAACGGAGAAGTCACTTCTTTTAACATATAGAGAAGTTAGGTTAATGTTGTGGTCCATATAATGAAATGCAGTACAGGTTATATAATTCTGTTATTTTTTTTTTTTTCCTGCATCCTAGCCTTGTGATCTGATTAGCAACCATGTAGGTAGATGCAGCTTGTGGTTATATCCATTGCAATTTTCCTAAGCTAGCTCCTGTGGCTTATATGAGCTAGTAGATATGAAACCTGGGTATTGAGTGATGGGCCATTATATACTTCAAAGTTCAAATGTAACTAGCATTTCTTTCCAAGGATTAAAGACTATTATTAATATAGTTTTAAGATAATTTTACGCTGATTTCTGAAGAAAAGAGTTTATTTCCTTTGTTAATTTTTTTCCCACCCACATCCCTCACTGTGAATTTTTTAAAGTTATTCATAATCCCCACATTCCCGCAGTCATTTTCTGTTACCCTTGTTCAAGTTGATTATATTGTTAAGCAAATGAGTATATTCTTTTCTACTTATGCTGACAAAATATATACATCTACATTCTTTATTTTGTAAATACCTTTGTTATTACTTCGGCTTTGTAGGTATCATTTTTCATTGTTGCAGATGTTCTCTTAATTGATTCCAATCCAAAATGTTGTATTGATGAAAATTAGAAACATAGTTCTAATCTATTCCATTGAGTTCACTGTTGTGTCATTTAAAGAGAATCAAAATTAATGATTCCTCTAAGTTAGTCATTTAATCAATTTGATGCATGCCTCCCTAGACTAAATATGCTTTCCTATTACATAGTAGAAGTATTTTTCCATCTATTTGTGTTATAATTTATTTTTTACATGCAAAAGTTTTACATTTTTTATAGTTATATCTATTAACTTTTACCTTTCTATATGTTATTACACTGAGAAGTTTCCTACCCAAGGTTATATTATTATTCAGGGATTTTTTATGATATTCTTAGTTCCTTAATTCATCTGGAGTTTATTCCTTTGTGGGTGTGGGTAAGACTTTAAATTGTTGTTTAAACATTTAAAAATATTTGATGATTTGGTGACTGGAATCAGCATTACCTGATAGAAATTTAAATTGAAGATATTTTAAAAGTTTTATAATGTTTTTAGTATTTGAGTATTTATATTACAGGCATGTTTATTGCCATAAATTATCTTGACCATCAGCTTGAAATATAATTTATTCATGTGTTTCTCTTCCTAGGGTATAGAAGTTGACCAGTTAGACTTACGAAGAGATATTGCCTACAATTTGTCTCTTATTTATCAGAGCAGTGGAAATATTGGAATGGCTCAAAAGCTTTTGTATACCTATTGTTCTATATAAAGCACATTAACTGGAAAAGGAGCATTTGGGTAGATGCTGTGTGTGAACAATTATTTTGTCATTGTGCATTTCATTTTTAATATGTGACAATGATCTTTTGGTAGATACACAAAATTATCATTTCTACAAAAATTTGTATATTGTTTTGTTGTTGTCCTTTAGCACTTTTTAGTGAAATTGACCCCAATGCTGAAATGAACAGTTGTAGCTTTAGAACTAGCTTGGGACTGAATATGCTTATGTTTTACTTATACAATTTGTTCATCTGTGTATTTCATGCTATCGATTAAATATCTGTGATGTACCAGGCACAGTGGTAAGTCCAAATTGGTGCTTGGAATATGAGAGTAAGAGAAATGCGACTTCTCAATATAAATATTTACTTGAAAGAAATGTTTGTTATATTTCTACATATATCACCTTTGTCGGTTGTATTTTGGACCCAATTCCCAGTGCATGTATGGATGCTGGGGCTTCCCCACCAGCAACCAGCAATTCTCAGATACCAGTGCAGTGTCCAAGAATTCAACTCAATTCTGACACTGTCTGGAGATAATCAGGCTCCGGAGATTAAGGGCTCAGTCTCCCACGACCACCCTGTACTTTAGATTCTGGCTGCAAGTCGTAGGTAAGAGCTTGCTTCTGACCAAGCAGCTATAAATCAGAAGTCCCCATGACCCTCAAATTCAGATGCCATTTACAAGCCCAGGTTATTTCTGTACTTCTAACTAGCTGGCTACTAATCAGAGTTTCCCAGGACACCCTCCTTTAAGTACAATTAGTTTGCAGAATAGGGAAAATATTTACTCACTGAATCATAATTTATAACGGATAGTAAAGGATATGAAGGTGTGGGGAAAAGGCTCCATTTTCTTCTCCAGGGACACCAGTCTCCCCAAATCCTAATATGTTCACCAACCTGGAACCTCAAACCCCCCTCTTGAGTTTTCATCAAGGCTTTGTTAAACAGGCATGATTGATTAATTCACTGCCTATTGGTGATTGAACTCTACCTCTAGCCCCTCCACTTCAGGGGTGGGACTGGAAGTTCCACTTTCTATTCAAGTTGATTTCCCTGGGAAACCAACTCCATCTTCAGGTGTCTTCTAAGAGCTACCTTCATGATCATAATAAAAGACACATTTATCACAACACTTAGAAAATTCCAGAGGAATGAGACAAGAATTGTGGATTAAGATGAACTATGTATGAGAAATAATCTCTTTTGGTCACTTGAATGACCAAATGAGTGTTTTTGTAAATCACAGTATCACAGTCATCCATGTTTAGTGCACTATTATTATTATTGTATGGACTTTCTCCAGAGAGAAAAGGTTTCAAATCAAGCCTTTTTCTGATGTCAGCACAATTATGTTATTCATTGAGCTCTTAAAATTAATTAAAATTGTTATGTGGTAGAAAGACAAATAATTGATGACATCTTTAACTTCTTACCTGCATATAGTAGCTGTATAGACCTGGGAGACTGGGCTTAATTCAGAACATCTTGCTCCAAGACAAAAAAATATTATCAATGTTTCTGACTTTTTGACAATAAAGTAGAAAAGAGGATCATTTTCACTTACATGACTTGCTTTCCATTTCAAGATCACTGGGAATACAGGTTAGACTGGGGGATTGTATATACAGAATAAAGTTTTGCTAATTTAATGAAAAAAAAAAAGACAATAACCTCTTACTCAAATATTTATGCTCTTAAAGCTACAATGGCACTTGCTAGATATGCTACTGGTTTGATAACAGCTTTTTAGCGTTCTTTTTTAGGGGAAAGTAAATAGTAAAATAAGTGTACATAAGACTTGTAAGGGAAGCAAGTATGGGACTTGGGATCAGAGAAATATAATGGGGCTTTTAGAAATTCTTAGTACTTTTTACATTGTATATAGAACTTTAGTTGAGAAGCAGAATTTTTATGTAATGAGAAAATTGTCCACTCTATGTTTGTGGATATATAGGTGTATATATAAATAAATTTTATTTTCCTAAGTAAATTGCATCATGCTTATGTGTACGGTTTATTTCATGCCATCTGCGGGTAAAATGAAACTAAATCTGATAATGTAGTAAGTTAAATTTGTGTCTTGGTCCCCTGTGGAATTGAGTATTTCGTATTCAGGGTTTCCCTCTAGAATTAAACAAATTGGAAAGTGACCCCTCTGCTGAGTAGCCATGGTGGAAACAATACATCTCTCTAGCAGTTTTCTGAGAAAAAGATGATATTGCATGAGTTGTGTGGGTGTTCTTTTTTGGTTTTTGGGTTTTGGGTTTTTTTTGCATTCAAAACCATAGCTACCGTTTGCTGGTTGCTGAGTACAGTGCCAGCTTACTTTAGTTACATTATCTCAGGTTATCAGATAATCATCCTCAAGGTAGGTGTTACTGCTGTGACCATGTTTTTCTTACTCATGAGGTATTAAATAGCACTTTCAAGATCACCAGCAAGCTACTTCTTCCTAGATGTTCCAGAGGAACTTACTTGCTCCAGTTCAAAGTAGCAATATAAAAATTGTGCCTATGTTTATATTGCATGTCTTCAACCTATTAAAATCCCTTGTAAAATAGAAAACATCTTTAGGGGAAGCTTTTAAAAAGCTAACACTTCCTTACCTGCTAACTTTATCCCAGTATGGGATACTGGTAGTTATTGTATCCAATAAGATTCTTTTCTACCAGTCACAATCAATTCAGCAAGGATCTGCTCCTGTATCAAACTGGATCAATCAAGGATTTCTTTCCTCCCTCCCTGGGAATTTCAGAAGTGAGATAAATCATCTCACTTCCATGGGATTGGAATTTGAGAGCCAAGACGATTTTCTACTTTCCCTGTTGGTCAGTTATTCCAACTAACCCGTTCTGTGAGAAGAGAACACCCATTCTGTTGAGAAGCAGACACGTCTTCGTGAGTTCCCCATAATTTCCAGCTGTCCCATTTTCTTTCTAAGGCTACCTTCTTACCCTTGGGTTTTTTCTGTAATGTAGCCTTAATGCTAGAATAAATTCTACTTTTGTAATGGCTTGTGATTTTCTGTTATTTGTACCTCAAGAAAGTTTTAACCTATCCACTATGTTCTGTCTTCCTTTCATCGCTTTTATGCTTCTTAACTATGTTCACAAGGAAAGACACAATCACTAGGGATAACTGAATTATAACTGGTATCATGAAGATACTTTTTCAGGCACAATATGCCTACCATCTGGTGGTGTTAAGTCAGTAGTATTCTAGTAGCTCACTGAAAATTCTTCAGAGGTTTTAGCTAGGAATAAACGATATGAATTGACAGGATGATGTTTCTGTCAAGTGAAATATAGTGTCAGGTAAGTTTAATAAAAACAGAAGTAGGGCCTTCGCATGGAGCTGGGTGCCAGAATCCTGGCCACCTGCCAAGGGGAAGGGAGGGGTGGGTGCAGGAGGGGGGTGAGGGTGGATGTGGGTTGTGGTGATGGTGGCCTTTGTGGAGGGTAGCAGGCTGAGAGGGGTCACCCCCTCTGGTCTTTTCCAAATCCTGTCAATCCTCACCAGAAACAACTAAATCATTAGGTCAGCGGTAGGTACACATGAAGATGGAGGTGAGGAGAAAAGAAGTATAACCCGGAACAAACATTTCAGACCCATGGGACACAGGGCTTTAAGACCAACTACAGATACACACTATCTCAGAAAAACAACCACTGAGGTCTCTACAGATGGGAACAGAATTTCCAGTTCAGAGATGCTTTCAACTAAGCTAGGCAATCCACCCATTTCACCTGGGAGAGGAAAGCCAGAGACGGGCAGCGGCCAATGAACCGAACCCCCCATCCATCGGTGTCTATCCTGATCAAGACACTTTACATGAACATCGGCTGAGAGAAACGTTCCCAATGCCAGCAACCAGAACTGCAAAGCAAAGAAGGAGCAAAGGGGAGAGAAGCTGGGTTGGAGCAGACACCCAGTAAGAAGGAGGAGGCACTGAAAGGATCCAAACATGCATGACTGGCTGCTTGCAACAAAGATACACCTGGGAACTAAGCACAGGCTGCTGTGCCCCAGGGAAACGCGTACACCTGTCCAAAGAACATTGCTCCAGGAGAGAAGAGGAAGAATCCGACAGACTGAAAATTGACCAATAACTGGCAGTGAAAGAAGAGATGGAGTAATGGGGGGGAGGGGAGGGGAGTGGGAAACAAGGGGAAGGAGGGGGGATCACCCAAAGGGCAAGAAAAAAAGAAACATAAGTAAAAATTATACAATAAAAATTATCTTAAAAAAATAGAAATAGATTCTCCATCACTGATCAGATCAAACTGATGGTCTCTTCAGGAAATGATAGATAAGAAAGTATGAAGAACTTGAAGGAAATCAAGATGCTCAGTGTAGACCATAGAAAACAAAGGGCACTGAAAATTTCAAGTTGGTGGAAGATAAGGGAGAATACTCTTATTCTGGATAGGCCATAATAAATACTATTTCCTAACTCATGTTATTTCCCTAATACTGTCCCTTATTTACTGTCTGTACAAACACTGCCATCTCCTGCTAGCATTATTATTATTATTTTATTATTTTGCATGATGGCTACCTTACATTTCTTCCCTTTCTGGAACTGTTACTGTGATCTTACCATGTCTTTTTTTTTTTTTTTTTTGGTCTGATGAAACTGATAGGGTGTGCAAACCCCCCCTCCCCAATTCTCTCCTGTTTAAGATTGCAGATTTCAAGGACAGATGCTAAAATGTGAGAATGACCTTAGTTGGAATTTCCCTTCAGGGAGATGCAGGGGGAAAAAGAAGTGTTCCTGGAAGCCGGGAAATCAGGGTATATAAAGTGTGTGGAAACAAGGATCGGGGGCCAATATGGAGATCAGATAGAGAGATTTAATGGAGGAGAGATGGGAATCGGCCATCTTGTAAAGATGTGAGCCATGTGGACTTGGCCAAAGGCCACTGGAGACCTGCAGCCCTTGGCTGACCTAGGCTAGTCGCATGTGTGCTAAAGGCAAATAAAGAGTTTGCAGATTTGAACTCCGTGTTGGAGTTCGTTTTGCTGAGTTTGACTTGTGTCTGCAAGAGGCTGTGCAAAAGTTAGGCCTGAAAAGAAAGTGAATTTTGCTGGTTCGGCACCATGGAGTTTTCTGCTACCTGAAAGACAAGGAGAAGACAGTGTGGAAGACAAGGAGGAGCAAGCCAAGGGAGCAGCCAAAGGAACATGCCTTCAAGCATCTGGAGATGAAGTCTGACTGGACATTGGTGAGATGATCAAGACTGAGAGACTGAAAATTTTTTTGGGCAATCTGGGAAAAGGACTTTGGACAATGATGACAAAGGTTTTAGACAATGTTAATCTGAGTCTTACATGTTTCTTTTGTAGTTATTAAGATAATTAAAAAATCACTGTTAAAAATAAATTAATCTGCACTGATGATAGTCTTGCATTGGTTTGGTATTTTGGTTGAGAAGACTGAGGATGGTGAAAAAAACCCACAAGAGTTTAAACTGTTTTTAAATTTTTCTTTTTAAGTCTGAAAGAGGGGAAAAAAGCAGAAAAAAACTGGACTGACGTTTGCATATCAATAGTAGGCAGGTACAGTAAAAATGGTAAAGGCCTGCTTTGTAAAGAGAAGCAGGCAGGGGTGCTCAAGGTTAAGGTAAACGTTAAAGGTAAACTGTAGCCTGCTTCCTAGGAAGAGAAGCAGGCCTAGGTGTGTCTACTTAAGTTAAAGGCAATTGTTAATATAACTGTTTGGAGCCTGCTTTGTAGAGAAAAGCAGGCCTGTATGTGTGATAGCAAAGTCAAAAAGTCTTCTTTGGGTCACTCTGTTTCAAAACTACAGAAGGAATTTCAAGGACACAGGCAAGCAAGCAGAAAGATAAATTAATTTAGAACAGATCGACGAGGACTGTAAGAGAGAAAAGGAGAAGAATAAAACATAGTAGGAATCCCTGGTCTGTGGGCCAGGGAGGAACATGGAAGCTCAAAATGACATCAAGCCTCCGGGATATTATATCTTTCTTTGCTAATTATTCCACACATCAGTCTCCTTGTGTTTGGCTGATGCCACTGTCCTGAGGATCAGTGTCATTTGGAAATTGTCTTGTCTCTGCCCAGAAGTGCCCCATTAACCCCACATTTTTCTTATAGCAAAGGTGCTGGGTTAGCTGTTTTGAATTTGGCACGGGTAGTCCGGAGCATGGTTAGTTAATCTTTGGAATTTGATTTCTTTGTCCCCATTCTCCAGGTCTCCAAGCCTTCTTCTATACTGCCAGGTCTCAGGACTGGCTCCCTCAAAAGACCAATTCTTCCCAGTCACTGCTAATTAGACTTGACCTAAGCTGAGCCAAACATGGCCTCTTTGCCTGGTATTTTGGAGCTGAACTTGAAGAGATGATGAAATTTGGTGTCTTTGAGATTAAATCATACCCCCGCAATACTTTAAGGAAAAGGATGAAGGAGCCCTGCAGTTGAGGTACCTGGAGAACTGCTTCCTTCACACAAAAAAATTCTGTAAATCTATGAGAATGCTGTATCTTTCCAATAGTTTTTATTTTCTTACATAAGCAAGTGTGCTGGTTGGGCTTTTGCAGAGGCAAAAGCGTTGAGTACAAAGGATGTCTTGGTGATTAACCCTTGTGAGGAAAAGAAAGGGGCAGGCTTAGGCAATGTGAGCAGACTTGACAGTCTGTGCCAGCCCAACCAGAGGTAGGGTGGGGGTGGGGGTGGGGATAGGGGTGAGGGTGGGGGGTTACCTGTGGGAGGAGCTCAACCATGGCAGATAAGGCTAGAGGAATTCCAGCCTTACTTGGTCTTCACTTGCATGTCTCCAGGGAGGAGCTAAACCTTGCTCACTCACTGGCTGGGGGCCTCCCTGAGAAAAACATGACCTCTGCTGAGAAACGGAGGCTCAGCTTAAAGTTGCCAACAGCGGCAGTCAGTTAACCACTTCCCTTGAGGGAAACCACAGAGATTTCAAGACCAAAAGCAAAAACAGATCAAGCAAAGCATACAGTGTAAACTCAAGATGGAAGAGAACAAGTGACAAGGCTGATAACAAAAGTTTGGAAACTAACAAAGCAATTGGTCACTAATGAAACCAGAGGAAATGAACCAGGTGCCTATAGGAAGTGGCAGTGAGACAAGTGGAAGCAGCAGACTCCAGCCTGGAGTGGTTCACCCCTTAGCCTCCAAAACAGCTGAGGGGGTGTTGAAGCCTTTCAAACCTTTGAAAGTCTGTTAAGAAGCAGCAAGAGCCTCCTTGGCCTTTTACATCTCCTGCAGGTCGCCCTTTGCCTTACAGAATACTGCTAGGTTGCTTCTTGTTTTTGTCCCCTAAGGTTGTTGAATCAGGACCTGTAGGTTCAGGGATAGCTGAAGGCACAGCGCTACACTGAAGAGTAAACACAAGTCAGCATGTTGAAGGGTAAATTCAGCCACCTCCTGTTCAACGCCCAGAAAACTGGCAACCAGGTGATGAACCATTAAGTTGGGGATTCCAAGGCTCCTCTCTGCGGAAAACCCTTCCCAAGGAAAGAAAGACCTACAGAAACAGACAGCTGGGAAGTCAGCTGGGAAGCAGCCTGACCCTGGTCAGGAAGCCCTCTGGATTCCTGTGGAATGTGGAAGGAGGTAGAGAGATGGAGCTTCAGCTAAGAGGAACACCTCCTATCTCTCTGGCCCCCTCTGGCACACTAGAGGGTGGGCAACAGCATGTCTCTCACCTGTAACCCAGCTTCCTAACCTCTTTGGAATGTCCCAAGAGACATATGACCTATTAGTGATGACTGTTGCCCCCACAGGTAAATTCTCCCGTTATCACACATCCCCACATCCTCCCTGCTGTAGGTCACCTACTCTTTGCTACTTCCTCATGACATCATTGTAACATTTCCTTGCTGGGGTATATAAGTGGCATCTCAACTTCATTTAAGTGGGACCTAGACATGCTTCCCAGGATCCCCGTACTGTGGGCCAGCCTGACAGATCGCTAGCAATCTCTTCCGTCTCATTTTCTTCTTCATTTCGCACGTGACCCCTAAACAATTCCCAGCGGGCCCAGTCAATGTGGGGAAACTTACTGGTCTCAATAATGCACAGAGAAGAGCATCAGACCTGAGGAAAGTCTCCCAAGACAGATCCATAAAAGCAAGTTGGGGGGGGGTGGAGGTGACAGGGAGACTCAAAGAGAGCAGAACTGATGCAGGAAATAGAAAAGCTGGGAAATGTAATCGCTGCTGTAATACATCTGAACAGATGAAAGTTATACAAATAAATACGCAAAACATGAGAACTTTATATAATTAAAAAAACACAGTTGCCAAAATTAAAGGATTGGGGAAAACAGAATTTAAAAAGGACAAAATGGAAACCTGAAGGTGAGAAAATTATAGGTTGGCCGTCTAAATTACAAGTTCTCTGTGGCCATCATCATGTCTTATAGATTCACTTATTTTCAGGGTACTTGCTTGATTAGAAGTAACCGTAGAGGAAGGAACGCCTGGAGTGATTTTATGTGCAACAGCTGTCAGTGCATTTCTATACATTTTAAATTGTACTCTACCATTTTGTGGTGACTCAGTTGTGTGAGCGATTACCTTTTCCCTGCAAAATTAAGTTGAACTATTTTTATTTCGGTCGAATATATTCAGTACCCCTCTCCACATCTGGGTGGCCATAACCAAACAGCTCTGCCTTTTGCACCACTTTCTCTCAGCTGCAGCCCCCAAGCGTCGATTCCTCGCTACTCGTTTTTCGGTCTTGACCGCCTCGACTCCTCCCCACGCTAACGTCTAGCGGCTATCAAGGAAACTACACCAGACACGAACAGCTTCTAATCACTGGCTGACGATCACACCCCAAGCCTACCCCGTTTGCAGACTCCAGCCAGCGGAGAATAAAGACTATTGTATTGGTATTTTTGCAAATTGGTATTTTTGCAAAAACAAGTGTTTACAATTAAAAAAGGGTGTTCGAGTGAAGAGAGAAAAGATAAAGCCAATAAACAGACTCATTTACTGCCTGACCCTCAGCTGCTTCAAAGAGACCAGGAGCGCAGTGCGTGGTGGGTCGGGACACGGGCAATTCTAAAGATCTCAGTGCTGTAGACTAACCGCAGAGTCCAGCTTCAGAGGGGTGTGAACTGCAGCAAACCGCGTGTTTCTTTTTAAAGCCTGTTGGAAGAAGCCTTTCTCTAACAGCAGGTTTTACAGAACTAGCTCGGTCTTGTCCGAACCGGGATGCGTGCGGCCAGGTGCGGCCAGGTGCGGCCAGGTGCGGCCAGGTGCGGCCAGGTGCGGCCAGGTGCGGCCCAGATCCCACCAGGCGAAGAAACGGCAGCGACGACTCTCACCGCTAGGAGGCGCAGGGCGTCCGCGGAGCTGCGCCGCCCGGAGGCTCCCTGCCGCCGTCGGGCCCGCCAATCCCAGGGCCGCCCGTGAACCCCACACTGGAGCCGTTTTAACCGCGAGCTGAAACCCGCAAAAGGGTGCAAAGTGCCATCTCGAAGTCGTGCTGCAGACGCAGATTAAAACCAGATTGCGGTGAGTGTGGAAAAATTCACAGTGACTCTTTTTTCAGATTACCAAAGCCTAAATAAAGCCTGGTCGTTTGATCTGTGTTAAATCATGGTGGGTTTCCCTTACAACCCTTAATCCGTTTTCTTCAATCTTTTTCCAGAGGTCCTGGTAAACCTAAGAGACAGGCATAGTGAGCGTCTTAAGACACCCAGGGTCTGCTGTGTAAGGCAGTGTTGCAGCATAGAGGGCTGCTTGTCTTACAGATGATTCGTGTGGACAGACCTGGTCCTCCAAGGAGCCTTAGGGCTGCTCGAGGATCCCTGATCGCCCACGCCTGCCTCGAACTGGGCGTTCTTTTCCCAGTTGGTAAGTGGAAATGGTTGCTTTATTTGTGCACTGGCTTTACGCTGTGCACTATTTTTACACATTTCTACACAGTGTTTATTTGTATTCAGAGACTAAGCTGTGTCTTCTTGTGTGTATAAATCTGCATGTTTTCTTTGAAATGCTTTCCTCTATATCCTTTACTCCTTAAAAAGGCATTCTTTATTTACTCTGAATTAGGTCTTGGCCACTAATTTTTTTATTGTTTTTTTTAAAACTCAAGTTTTTATTGAAAATGGAACTCCCATTTGATCCAGCAATCCCACTTCTAGGAATCTACCCAGAGGTGACAAAAACTCCAATTCATAAAGACACCTGTACCCGGGTATTTACTGCAGCATTATTTACAATAACCAGGATACGGAAACAACCCAGATGCCCCCAAACAGACGAATGGTACAGAAAGCTGTGACATATGTACACAATGGAATATTATTCATCAATCAAAAAAGACAAACATGTCATTTGCAGCAACATGGATGGACCTAGAAGGAATCAACGTGGCAGAAATAAACCAGAAAGAAAAAGAAATATTGGATGATCTCACTTACATGAAGGATAAAGGGAAAACAGACAGGAAAAATGTAAAACTAACTTTCAGCAGAATTGAAGCACAGAGAATGGGGGGGAGGGGGGATTGGGGGTGGAAAGGACACAAAAGATTAAGATGATGGTTCATGGTTGATAAGGTGGAAGGTGGTGGGAGAACCCTGGGGTGGGTAATGATGTAAAAAAAAAACACAAACAAGAAATTGTACC
>PVHY01005381.1:0-83863 GCA_004024945.1 Uropsilus gracilis | reverse complement strand
GTTGCCCGGGGTACCACCGACACAAGCAATCCCCAGCCTCAGCTTCCCAGGTAGCTGGGATTACAGGTGTGGGACTCAGTCTTTTAATGTAGAGATGTAGTAAGTTGATTTAAGCATTGGAGTATCTTCAGAAGAAGTATTTCAACATACAGACAGAACATGAACTGTTTGGGGGTACTGTAATGTTTCAGAACAGAAATGTTCAAAGACATAAGAACTATTATTTAATTGAAGAAACAGGAAGCATATTCAGAAAACTGATTTACTAATTCATAAACTATTATGTCAAAAAGTATTAATGGAATAGCTAGTTGGAGCATCTGTGGTCTGTTTGGCCTTTTGGATTGGGTCAAATTTGACTGCTTGTGAGAGGCAGTTATTCTGATAGTCACCCATTTCTCTTATCAGTCACTGAAATCAAAACCTATAAGATCTAGTGGAAGTAAACAGGAAGAAGACATATGAGGTTGTGAGAATACTCCATACAGATATATTATTGATGAAAGGACTGAGTTAGCAAAAGAAATAAAAAAAGTTGGCCTGGTCATGCATCTGATAAAATAAGGTGTAAAGAAACAAATGTAATGGAATAATCACCAAGATAAATGTTGAACACAATTGCCAACACAAAGAAATCAAAACCATTATGAACGTATTTAGATAGTTGTGGGCAATGGAATAACATGGTGTTAGAAGTACCATTTCAAAATTCTCAAGAGAAATTATGCACATAATTCTCCATCTGAAAAATGAAGAACTCACCTCATTTAAACAAATGTGGTTTTCATGTTCATGTTCAGTATTTGCACTGTTTGGATGTTAACAACAAGAATGTTTTGTCTATAATGATTTATCATTTAAAATAATTAAAATGTTCAGAAAATGGTAAGGCAGCGTCAGTTAGTAGCAGATGCCATTGATAGGTAGCTTTAAGTTGTTCCTGAAATTAGACAAATTAGCTCTGCTATAATTTGTTGAGTGAACCTTGGGCAGGTTGTATTATCATCCCAAGACTCAGATGTATGGTGCAAAATGAGGAATGGAAGAATACCCTACTGCACAGTGACTGTTACTGGGAAAGAGAAACTGGATAACACGTGTAATTATGGTAGAAACATGTATATAAAAAGTAATCAATAAATGACTGTTATTGTTATTAGAACTGGTGTTGGAGTGGTGGTTACACTTCCTTCAAAGGCTTCATGATAACATCAAGTCATTCAACTTGAAGGGGCTTCAGAGACAAACTCATCAAGTTAATGCCCTTGTCTTCAGATGAGAAAAATGCATCATGTTGCAATTTGAACTGGAAAGTGGGTTAACAGAGGGAAGATCATTTTATCATCTAATACCATTAAATGTGTCTTCTTAAATTTGTAGTCACAAGGTCTTTGGTTTTTTCCCCTGTATTTCTCTTGTCCCTGTATACTTTCCTATTGCCTTTTAAAAAGTATAGTATATAATAGGTAACTTTTATGAGAACAGCTTCATCTGGCAAGCTCTATCATCTTCTGAAAATTGGTATATAGTAGAAATGTGTAAAATAATCTTTATCTCTGGAATTGCTCCAGGAGGATTATGATCAGTTTTTGAAAGCACATTTTAAGAGTAATAATAGCAACTAGCCTATATTGGGTGCCAGCCACAGTTCTAATGGCTTCCCATCATTAATATTATTTGCATCTTCACAAAAACTCAATGATGATGGTACCACCATCATTTCTATTATGCAGATTCAAGTCTTGTACAGTCTCTCCTTTCTCTTGACCTCCTTTCTCCTTTCCATGATTGGAACAGTATACTTGGGTTACAATTCCTTCATTATCTCAAAGTCCAGTGATTTCTAAATCAATGATTTTCTAAAAGATTTTTATATTTTGTAAGTAATAGCCGGAAAACTAAATTCTTCCTATTTCTTTTCTGAGTTGTATATGTTTTTGCAGCCCTTATATCTTAGGTAAAAATTCCTTCTCCTGTAAGCTGGGAGGCAGCAAGTCACATATACTTGCCACCCCCCCCAGCTCTACATATTATTTTAACCCATTCAATCCTATAGAGACTCATTAACATCTATCTTCCCTCCTTTTGTTAGCCCTGGACTTTCTGAGAAAAAAGTGCTCTATCCAACTCTCAGATCATTTATGTTACTATTACTATTATCAACTGTATAATTAAATAATGGCTACTCTTTGCATATTTTTGATATGCCACCTTCACAAGAGAAACCAGACATTTCTCAAGTAAATAGTAAAACCAGACTATGGATTCATATCTTTAGGGCTTTCACTCTTTCTCCTACATCAGTGTCCCCTTACCCCCAAGTGAGATGTCAATATTTGGAACTGCAAAGTTTGTAATTAATTCAGTTTGAGAAATAGTCTCTATGTAGTTCAGTGAACATTATTACAGTAGAGGTTTTGAGAAGTTCTGCAAAAACAAATATATATTTACATTACTTAATGCAGCATTTCCAAATTTATTTAACTCTGAAATCCTATTTTAGAAGAATTTGTGGTAATACTAGCTCCTTAGAATACCAATGAAACACACTGAACAGTATAATGTACACTGTTTCAAAGGTGCCTTCATAAAGGAAGGACATCAGCATCATAAATCGCCTACATGCTTATAAGAAAGGGGAGAACCATAGGAAGCTAAGGACTGGGGCAAGAGAGTAAGGAGTGTGCCAAAGTCATGCATCTCATCTAATCAAGATACTTTGCTTGGTGTAGGTTGTTGTCTGAGTTCTCAGACATGCAACTAAAATAGCATCGACAGTCACTAAATATCTGACTGTAGAATTGAGGTGAGCAGAGGGGGATCAATAGGGATAGAGAACAAAAATAGGAGGGAGCATAATAGACAATGGGGGAGGAATATATATGCCTCTGTGGTAGGAGTGTTGTGGCATCATCATGTCTTGTAGCAAGGGTTTCTCTATAAACTCTAATGTGAATGATAAACATAAAAAAGATGGAGTGTTTCAAATCCTAGGTCCAGCTCATACTACATACAGAGATTAGTCTTAATTCAATATTCCATTGCTACTATTCTGTACTACAAATTGCACAATTCTCACTTAGGCAAGAAAATATTTTCACTCAAGTATCCTCAGGAGTCTTCTCTCTTTATTTTAAAAATGTGGTCATATGTGAACTTGTAATTATTTGTTACTCTCACTCTTTTCCATTGGCGCATTCTCTGTTAACATTTGCGCTCACGTGTTAGGTTTTCTTTATTCTTTAGACTTAAGTATTGATAATAGCAAGTTAAGCTTTTTTCCCCATACTCATCAGCCAATGATAAGTTATCTGTGAATAAACTCATACCTTGTCTGATTCATAATCAGCCTATTACTTAATATACACTATTGTGAATACCCACTTCCCAAGCCTGGATCCATTTTAACTTTGGAACTCTTTGGATTCAATTAGTATATGGAACATATGGATGTTAGAGCAAAAAAAAGTCGATTTCCAATACTCAGTGTCCTGGCAAAACAAATCTACATTGTAATCAGGAAATCTGGGATGTATTTATGACAGTTTTTATACTTTGTGACTCTTATTTCTAAGTACATATTTGATTAGTTGATTCACACTTTTTGCACAAGACATATATATTCATAGTTTGAAGCCTGAGTGTACGTATTGTATTCCCACCCTACTAAACTGCTATTTGTTTAACAAAATTTCATTAACACTGACTAAACCAGGTAGATTCAGAATATGAGCAAATCTGCCCCTCACTGTGTTATGTACACACTACTATCAAGGTCAAACACAACTAGAGATCCAAGGTCAACTACCACTGGGTGGATTAGGTTGCCACCTGAGTCTGCATATGACCATATAGTTGGCATATTATGTTCATAGAGTATATGAAGTGAAAAGGAATTTGCAACTTTGGAGCAAAAACAAAAGTCATGAATAATATGAATCTTTCATATCTTGGAATGAGTAAAATATTTCTTAAGTTAATTAAATTTAAGAAGAATATCTTTGGTATCTATTGTGTACAAGGTATAGCATAAGCACCTGCAGGGGCTAAAAACTTGAATCAAAGCAGATATTATATCAAAAGAGGAATACACAGATGGGAGTGTGCTCAGTGCCTGACGTCTTTCCTTTCAAGGATGCAGGAGTTTCATGAAGGAAGCGTCACTTGGGCTGGTTCTTAGTAACTGTAATATTGAAGATGGGACCCCAAATGGGCAGTACTGAAATTTAGGCATTGATGCCATTAGCTGTGTCTGAAAAACAGAGGTAAAGATGACTTAAACAGGAAAAGGGTATTGGCATAAACCAGATAAGGGCACTTTTACTTTATTGCAAATCCCAGGTGGGAAGAAAAAAGTGTATCACCAACAGGGTGGGTAGAGGGGAATTGGATCCTTTTGGCTTTTAGGAAAAAAGAGAGAGAAAGAGAGAGAGATAAAAGGAAAGCAGCAGAAACTAGAGACAGAGAACTTTTGGGGAGAGGAGAGACAAGAATGGCAGGTGGATAAAGAGTAGCCGAGTGACCAAGTTGGGCACAATCCCCCTGGAAGTGTGAACAGGTGGTGGCAAGGAACCATAGTGGCTAGCAGAAGAGTATCCGATGTGGAGAGTGTGGCACCACAGCAGGGTGACATAGTGAGCTGGTACCTGGAGATGGCCAGGGATTTGGAAAGCTAAATTTTGCATCAGCATTGAAGAAGTTTGAAGCACCTTAGAGAAGTGGAGCAGCTCAGAATACTGGAGAGAGAGGAAGCAAAGAGAAGATGATGGAGAAAGACTGGAACTTTGCAGTGTCTGCCTCAGGTTTGGAGGGGAAAAGGGGCACCATCATGACATGTGTCTTTGGGAACTTTGGGACTGAGAATGGTGACTGGGGTAAGATAACTGGCTACTTATGGCTTTGAGGACTTTCTGTTTTCCCTGTTAATATTCCCTTGTAAATAAAATCCCTTGTTAAACTGCATTTTGAATGGCAACTGCTATGCACGGGTGATGTGGACCTGTGGTTTGTTGGTTAGCAGCTTTTACCCCTTTTGCAGCTGATATCAGAATGAAAGAATTGAGAGTGGAGGCAGCTCATGTTGAGGGAAAAACGTATGAACAGTGAAGGAGCATGGTGACTCTTGGGCAAAGTGAGCAGCGTGACCTCTTTGAAGGTAACCAATGTGATTACCCTTATGACTGGTATTTCTACTGTGGGAACCACACAATGAAAATTACAACTATTATCAAACTGTGTTGTGCTAGTTATTGTGTTGATAACATGATCTGCCATGATCTTCATATTACTTAATCTTTTAAAGAACTTTAATAAATTGATATACTAGATATCCCTGCTTCAGAGAAGAGGGTGTTGAGGCATAGTAAACACCAATAAATTCTCGCAAATCATAGTTAATTGGTGGTAGTCGGAATTCCAATTCAGATAGCTGAACATACACCAATAACTTCATACCACAAAGTGAGGCTCTGCCCATCTTGTTTATGAGTGACACACATGACCCCAGTCACACAGGACTCTATAGTTATCCAGGGTTCAGCATCAGCACACTTTCAGGATTCTTAATCATTTTCTTTTGAATTCAACCCAGAAGAACATATTTCAAATTAACAAACAAATCATTGAAAGAGGCTCAGGTCTTAGTCTTCTCTGTGAGTCTTCCAACATAAATATAGGTCTTGATGGGGTTCAAATTAGGCTCAGTAGTCATGTCTGGGACAAAAGTGATACGGGAAGGTGAGATTGAATGTATCTCCCCACATAACACCTCTCTTCTCACAAAATTCCTATTCTGTTTGATGATTGTAACTTGGTGATTTTCACTTCAATTATTTAACTACTTAGACTATATTTTATAGAATAACAGGGAAACAGAGAATGTCCTGAAACTAGTGACAGCAGTGTTCTTTCTTGGCATTGGCAATATCAGTTAGTAACTCCCTTTCCAGGTTTGGACACCAGCCTGAGGGACATGTGGTTACTACAGATGTTCCCGCTCGTGAGAGCTGCCAGAGGCATGGGCCTACAGCAGATGCCTGATGACATAGACTGTTCTGCAATGGCTCATCTTGCCCTGCATATATTTTCAAGTAGAGTGCACAGCAAGAGAGAGAAATGATTAATTTTAAATTCACCTGGATCATATTTATTAATGTCTTGATGTTTTACCTACAACAGGATTCATGAATGGCCCTAGCACTTCTTCAAATTAACAGTGATGACTACTATGGTTGAGTGGTACACTAACAGCAAAGAGAGACAGATGCAGAATGGGTCCAGTGATATTGGTACACAGTGTGATATACATTTATCTGGGGGCAGAATATATTCTCTGTGTCTGTGAGAAGCTCTGCATTGTAGTGATTAAGTCTAACCTGTCTGCATCAGTGTGTCAGGGGTTAATTCTTGGATCTGCCTCTTTCACAGTTTGATTTACTTAACTGCTAAGTAATTCAGCTTCTCCATCTGTAATGTAGGGATGAAAATTCTAAACCTTATATCACTATGTAGAGGATTAACTCCACTAATAGCTGCAAAAAAGTTTAAAACATTGCCTTCTCTGCTGAAAAAGTGTAGTTATCATTATTACAAAGAAACTATCAAATAATACTTTTGAGTTTTGTTTCAAAAAAGTCATTGTCTCAAAGATAAAGTCAAAAGATTTTAAACTGGGGAAAGGGGACAAAATGCATTTTCAGTATATCCATTTCTCTTGTGAGCATCAAACTGCCCTCCTGTGTTAAACAGGACACATTGCCAGTACTTGGGATTTAACCATATAACTTCTTCCCATACCTTGTCACTAGCTCTAAATGTTGTATCACTTGTGAAATTTACTAGTTTATACATTTATTCAAGAATTTTTTTCTAATTATTTGTTGACAGAGACACACAGGGTTTGATTTTTCAGCTCAGGGAATTAACCCCAACTCTGGTGTGTGAAATATTTTCAGATATGTCTTATGCTTATTAGGTTTTACCTATCACCACAAATATCCTGGACTTAAAACAGGTTAATTTCATCAGCTAAAGGTTAAAGCCTTAAGCTTCTCTGAGCAAAAACTTGCATATAAATACTAATGTCCTCTCTGTCAACATGTTACCTTTCTAAGATAATCTAAGAGGGGTGAGAGCTTCTTACAAATAAGATCGTTTATCAGGGATGGTTCTCTAAAGATGGAAATTCATGCACTACAGCAAGACAACTGAAATGATATAGTAATGGGGATTTTTTTAGTTCCCCTTTATGGCAAAGAATTAAGAATAATGTTAGAATGAACACACTTGTGAGATTTCAGTAGGCATTAAAAAACCACTAGCAAGGTTGACCTGTCAGATATTTAAGAAGAAAGAAACCCAAACTTTAAGATGAAAATGTCATTTCCTTTACTGTCAATGCAAATTGATCTGGAAAAAGCAAGCAGACAATGATACACGACATTTTTGCTAATAGGAAAAGAAAGGAGTCAATTTTTTTGTTATCTAGTACTATCACTGGAAAAAATATATTGAGAAAGTCCTGTACCAAAATTCAGTTGACAAGAAAAGACTTTATTTCACTGAATTTCTTTCACTGAAATTCTTTACAGTGCTGCTCCTTCTAAAAACTATATCTGAGAAATAATCAGCATATCAAAGTATCTCCCTGTGGATTTTATGGAAAGCTTCCTAGCCAGGGGACTGAAGTTGCATCCTAATGGAAAGTGCATAAATATTTCCAAACTCATTTCCTGAGCCAAGGTGTGATATGGAATACTTGGCAAAATAATAGAAAGTGAAAGATATGTCAGAGAGTGCTGAATGAGAATAATTGAACCATGGCATATGCTAGCTCTGAGCTACACAGAGACTAGAAAACCATTGAGATGGAGGTGCAGGTAGTGTTGGAATTTCTGCTGGATATCTGCAGTTTGCCCTTTTAGCCTCATTTCTCATTCTTCTGCTCAGAACGAGAGAAGATGCTGAAAGAACCCTCTTAACCTTTGACTTCAGTTGGGTTTCAGTCAGTGGAATTTCCACCAAGCAATTGAAGGGGAGGAGGGGAGTAACGGAACATTTATTCCATAGATTCTAGACTTTCAGTTCAGTGGACTGGATGCCTCCTTCATTAAATTTTTCCCTTCAGCCCCAAATATATACCTCTCTTTCAGAGTTACAGTAATTGTCACTATCTCTGGTATCTCTTTTAATGGCTTTGCACTAAGCCTGGGATATTACCATCTTTCCTGTTGTTGCCCATAAATCTTATCTGCACTTTTGTAAACTGTTCTTCCATCAACTCTTTCATTAATATATAACTCAGATGAACCAATTGAGTTCATCTTAAATATTTAGATTATGGTTCATAAAGGACACAAGCATCACTGGACAGGAAAGTAAGTGGACACTCAGTAAGTAGATGTTCCATATTTAACAAATAAAGAAACAGTATGTCACTAGAATGATGACAATCAGTTAGTATGCCAGACAAGATGATATGTACTAAAAATTGAGGCCAGATAATCATACAGAACTATATTTACATCCCATAAAGATTACACATAGACTACAGAACTCAGTGTCAGGTATTTGAATATGATAAATTACTTTCCCATTTAAACTTCTTTATAATTTTAAGAGATGTAAACTATATTTAACTCTGAGTGGTAATAAGAGAATGGCAAATTATTAAATAGTAAAAGCATGATCAGGTATGATATTTTAGTGAGGGAAATAATATACATCCAGTAGAAGGGGAATGCTTAATGAATGAAAAGAAAGCAAAGTACAAGGATTCATGGAGGATTTAAACATTTTTAAAAAGGGTACTCATCAATATCCCAGGAGAAATCTTTATGCCATTTAAAAGCACCATAAAGTATTTCGAAATAAATGACTTGATCACAAATATTGTATGAATAAATAACAAAACTGCACATTAAAAATAATAAGAGATACAAAGATGCTTTCATAATTAAGAAATCATGAAAGAGAATTAGGGAATTGATAAAAGTGAAAGTCAAGTATAAAATATTAGACCAAAAATAGCTTGAAGGGCATATGCCCTTTCAAGCCATTAATTAAGTTAAACAAGTTACTGAAAAATAAGAAAAAAAAAAAACACAGGAAGTGAGCTGGGAACCAAATTTAATCTTTGAAGCTATACTCAGTGTAGGAAAGGAAACTCAATTGAAAATTACTCTCCTAGATCTGGAAAAGCCCTATGATGATATCATATAAGTAGGATACATGTGTTAAACATGTAGTATCAGTAAGTTTTCAATTCTTCAAGGTGCTAACACATAGAGAATGTAATTTATAATGCTAATGATAAATGTACCAGTCAATGTGATTGCCATAATAAGCATTTAAGAGGACCAATAGATTAGAGTGATACTTTCATATTACGATAGTTGTTGACAATAGTATTGAATTGTTGGATACTCAGAGCCCACTGAGATTGTGTTGGAGGAAGCATAACGTTTTTCTGTAAAGCAAAACCTGGAAATTTTGAGTTAGAATTAAACCCAAAAAGAACCAAAATGAAAGGAAAACAAAATAGTAGGTGAGGAATTGTTAATGGGCTATTCGAGACACAGTAGGCAAGAATTTTTTCATACCCATTAAATACTGACAGTGTTCTAGCAGGCATTTTTCGGATTTTACAGAAGAAACATAGAGGGTTCGAGAATATAGTGCAAATGAGTTTTCAGTGTTTTTGACCTTCTACCATTGACCTTTGTGACCAGTACCTGTGGCATTGTGCCCTCCCTATGATTTTACAAACCTCGTCCCAGTGGGTATGCACGTGTGTGAGTGGGCACACCTGGGTCTAGGAGGAGAGGATAAAAGGGCAGCATCACCCTGGAAGGGAGGAGCTGCGAGGAAAGCATGAGAAACAAAAGACCAGAGCATACAGCTGGCCTACCTCCCAGCATTTCTGTCACTGTTGCCTCTCTGCCTGTCAGCCTCCCTACTTCATGTGCCTGTGTACCTGGTTACCTGAGAGCATTGAAGCCTGTTAAATCCAATAAGGACTTCAACATTCTTCTTTAAGTGCTAGAACCAAAAAAGAACCTGCCTGGATGGGGCTGCTTGCCCAACACGGAGCTACTTCATGAACTGATAAAATCGGCACCACTATGGAGAAGCAGAAACCAGACTCATACCCAGGTCTGCCTGGATCTAAGTAGCCTGCATTTCACTAATTGTTTTAGACTTTTGGAAGAATTTTAATATCAATCTCAGAAATTTTAGAAACTTTTGAAAAAAATGAATGAACAATATGATTTGGACATTTGAGGAGTTGCTTCAAATGTAAGGATACGGTAAAGGACCAGGGGTGTTATTTCTCTGCCTAGGAATTGCTAAAGTGTTTGCACAGCAGAGTTCTCTAAATTGGTGCTCAGTTTTACTGTTGATGGTGCACACATACTGCATGAGCCTAGAGACAATGACCATGTGGGCTTCAACTCATGATTAGTTTATGTCACATGTTACCATTAACTTTTAGAAGGAGAGATTATTCAGGTAAGCCTGACAATGCCCTCAGACCTTTAAAAGTGTAGATTTTTCTCTCGTTGGGCACGTGAGAGACATGGAAAAAGCAAAGAAACATTGAATTACTGAGCAAGGAAGTCAGTAGAGTAGATTGTGGTGCTAGCCAGTGGGAAAATGAGGATGCAGTCCCTCCTCTAAAAGAAATGAATTTTGCCATCAGCCAGCACATTTGAAAAACACTAGAACCCATATGAGAAATGCAGCTTTGGGTTAATAGTTTGATTTTAGCTTTATAAGACGGTGAGCAGGGAATCCAGTCATATTGGGCCCAAACCTCTGACCTCTTGAGCTGTGAGCTAATAAATGGACATTATTCAAGTTGCTAATTTGTGGTAGTTTATCACAGAGCTAATACAGAGTAGAACTACTTCTATAATTAGCTAACTTTTTTTTGTTGTTTTTAACCAAAGTTCAGGAGATATAACAATAAAATTATAGAAAGGTTTTGCATATAGTAATAGTTTGACCTGTAGCTAATACACTGCATGGAGGTCGAATTATGTTGATTGTGAAAACACAGACATTTCAGTGTGGGAATAAGCAAGGCATTTTAGTAAGAATTGATATACATAATATTTTCAAGATGATGGATAGGTCTCAACCAGGAATTATGATTCATAAAAGATCAACAATGACCACTTCTATTGCTCCCTATAAAATGGAACTGGATATATTACTGTTGAAATGATCAGTAATATCCTGAGAATCCTCTAGAAAAAGTATTTGAAATTAACTGGAAATAGAAGGCCTCAAAAAATATGGCCAATCCTTTTCCAGAATAGTAAGAATTGCAATTCCTAACTAGATATCAAGAAGTATATAAGTGATAGACAAGGTCTCCAATGCTCAATTAAATGAGCAAGAGGCCAGACATTTTTAAGAAATACATTTTAATAATATGCCCTTTACCTTAGGAATTAGAGACTGAGGAAGTATTCTCAAGTAATCTAAAAAAATAAAATAAAAGACTGCTCAGAAATTATGTTGATAATAATCTGATAATACAGTTGGTGGGAGGGAAGGGTGTTTCTACATTATGCTTTCCAAGTATTTCTTTCTACGTCCATGAATTTATATTAGTATAATAACACTCCTGACCTTTCTCCATCCTTTTGGCCACCTAGTGCCTTGGAGATGCAGGTAAAACTGGGATACTGGGATAATGTTGGGCATGGCTGATGTAAATTCTTTTTTTTTTTTTTTTTTTTTAATCTCTTAGGAATAAGCCTGACCCAGGAGAACACATTTTTTTTCCCTTTTCCTTTTTCTAACTGTGTGGATTAGACAGTTTTACTCTGGGCATTAATATTAGAAAATCTAGATAGTCTCCAAATAGAAGCACAAACTCTAGCCTCTTGTTGAATTACAAATGTGAAGTTTTACTTCAGAAATCTTTTACATTTTGCTATTTTTCTATTAGCTTACGGTTTGGAATGTGGTAGAGAATAAGGAGCTTTTTATTAGGCTTTCCCAAAAGTTCTAAAACTTAGAACAAAGTAGCTCTTTCTATTGTAACAAAATAGAAGTTTAAAACTGAAATTAAAGCAAATCACTATTTCTTTCACAACTGTCCATATATTTAAGAAATTTGTTATTCAAGAAGTGATACAGGGTGAAATTACAAAGAGCTTCAAAAAGTGTTTAATGAATCTAATTATTGGAAATTAAAAAAAGATTAGAGTTTGAGGCACATTTCCACATTTTTTGGCAGTTGTAGGTTATTGTATTATTTTGTATAGTATCCATGATATATTTTGATTGATGTCCTTATTTGTTCAGGCACTAGACTAAATTCATGTGGCCTTTTTAAGTAGTCAAGGGGATTTTCAACATTGGAAAAAGCTCTCAGGTCAATATGTGAAGCACAAAAATCACCTTTATGTATTAGTGTAGAAGATTTGCCATGCCAATTCTCTTTTGTACTTTACTTTATTCACTACTAACTTTACAACTTGGGTCTTTTATCCCTAAATTCTTGGTGCAGAGTATGAATTTTATATTTTATGATTATTTTAGGAATTATGAAAACTTTAATCAATGGAAAAGTTGACAAGTAGCAATTAATCTTTCAAACATAAATCTTTCTAACAAGACAGTGAATAAAGAAGATCTAAAATAAAGACCCTGATTAATTGGCCTTGTTAGAATTCTCATTCTCAGAGTTCTGTGGACCCAAGAATGAGGAGGAAGCATGCTGCCTTCATATATAAAACACAATTTAAATCGTGGTTCTTATTTCCTTATTTCATGAATTTAAGGAGCGAAGACCAATGTATTGGACAATTCTAAAGAACTTTATCTTTTTATATGACTTTACTCATTGCCTTTCAAAAGTTTCCTCATTTTCTCATACTGCAATATACTGACAATCTAAATCATAGGATTGTATTATGTTATTTATATATAAATTAATTTCACAATTTGAGCATGGTTATGCCAATTTTGTTTGGCACTAACTCATCTGTGCACAAAGGTTTTAATTTAATGTTATTGAGTAAATGAACTTCCCATGTCAGAAACAACATGAATATGATTCATACTAGGGTAATACCTATGTTGTTTGCATTTGTTACATACCCACTGTGAACTTAATGATGTTTAGGGAATATTGGATTAACTGTGTTTACAGATTCTAGCTTTAAGAAACAAATCACTTCACCCTCAGTATATCTATCAAGATAGTTATTATATTATATAATATAAATATAAATCATGATTTATATTTATAAATATAAATCATTATTTATATTTATAAATATAAATCATTATTTATATTTATATAATATAATATATTATTATATTATTAATATGTATATAATATAATATATTATATAATATATATATTATATATTATATATATGATATATAATAGTACAATATTATACTATATTATACTATACTTTACTATATTATATATAGTATAATATATAATATAATATATTATTATATTATTAATATAATATGTTATTATATTATATAATGTAAATATAAATCATTATTATAAAAGCTGACAAATGGAAGTTAAAATTTACGCTAGACATTTTGTACCAATGTGAAGAGCTACAACTGGAAAGAAAGCTTATGCAGAAACACTGAAGGAAGTAGTGTGCGTGAATACATATATTTGTCTCTTCATCAGAACTTAAAACACTAAATAATTTTATAACAAGTATTTTTAATTAGTCACACTCTTTTGTATTAAGCATTGCATATTTGTTACTATAAAGAAAAGGTATGGATTCTTCATCACATCTTAGCTCATGGGGAATGTATTAGTTTCTCTTTGGTGTTATAACGAATCACTACAAATTAAGTAGCCTAAGACTAAAAAATTTTTACTATTCTGGAGGTCAGAATCCAAAGTGAATTGGAAGGCTCAATTTTTTTCTGGAGGTCTGTGGATGGATTGTGCATTTTCTTGCTTCTAGAGTCACTGGTAATCCTGGATTCATGTTCTCTACTCCATTTTCAAAAAAGCAATGTAGTTTCTTCAAGTTTTCTTTGAAAATGACCCAAACTTCATGGTCCATGACCTCCTCTTCCTCTACTTTGGGTTCATATTATCTTCACTGGCAGTACCCCTCTTATCTCCATTTTATAAGAACCCTTGTGGTTACAATCTATGAGAACTTTCCCATCTCAAAAACCTTAGTTACATCTGCAGAATCCTTTTTGATATGTAAGGTATTATAATGACAGGTTCTGGGGTTAAGAGTATGGACCTTTTTCCAGAGCCATAATTTGGTCTGTCATAAATATCTTTTATATGTTATTGTATATAATCCTATTAGAGAAAAAAACTTCCTTTGACATTGATGATTCAAAAGCATCTGGAAAAAAAATAACCTGTGATGACATGAATAAATATAAAAGATTTATTGTGTAAAAGTTACCAGAACAATTAGCAGTCAGTGGGGTGGTCAGGGAAGAGGACCTTAGGTATCAAAACTTATTTGAAAAGTAGGGACCTTGAAAAATTTGGAGCTGTGATTTAATAGCAAACTTGGTATATATGTATTCATCTTATATTTTGGAAGTAGAGCATATTGAAGTCTGGCGATAATAAAACCACTGGAGTCAAATTCTTCCCTTTTTGTATCCTATCCAGTCAAACTCATTAGTTCCACCACTGTTACTGCTAGAAATTCTGCATAAAGGAATTGAGGAGAAGAGACATGACTGGGTCCCAATTATGTGAATTTATGTGGTGTTTATGCTGATTAAATAAGTCCTGCTCTCTTTCATATTTTATTTTATATTGTGAGTCAATTCATTATCAGTATGCCCATGAACCTTAACTTCAGTTTCTTATACTTTAACACCCTTTGCCCATATTGAATATTCATATACTCATATATGTTCATAATATTTAGAAATTACTTGATATAATTTTACATTAAATAATAAAACAAAGATTATTTTCATGACATGCTGCTCTTAATGTAGGCATCAAGAATTTTAAACAAAACGATTATTTACCAAACCTAATCTTGATAATATTGTTGAAATGTAAGGTTTTAGGTTTTTCTTAGTTCTTATGGCTTTTATTTGTCTTATACTCATTTATTATTTGCATATAATAGTATTATTATATGAATATATTAGTAGCCTTTTGGTGTCTGTAAGGATTTAAAGGCAATAAAATGTTTGCCACATGATCATAAAATATTTTGATCTATTTAAGTAAAAATTTTCATAAAAATAAAAATACTTTTCTAGTAATCTTATTTATGAGATCTTATTTGTAAGAACATTTTTTAAATTAGGGTAAAGGGAGGATGATTAAATTGGGTAAAAGAGGTTAATTGTGTGGTGAAGAATGGAATTAAACTTTTGAACATAATGTCTACTTGAACATATATGTACTTCTAATACATTAAAACCAATCTTATAAATTTATTGATATAAACAAAAGTTCCTAGACATATATCTAAGTGGAGCAGCCAAGCACTTCAATAAGCAATAATTTGTATTCATTCATTCACTCATTCATTCATTTGTACACTTTCCAACCTAATTTCAGTTCAGGTTCTTAGGTGCCAGGTGTATATATTGGCAGCTGAGGATTCTAGGTGTAAACCATTCCTGGTTAGAGCTCCCTTCCATCACTTCATGTACTCGCATACACCTAAACTCATGCTAACTAGGGCAATTTAAACACACAGAAGACATAATAGCACATCTTTGAGATGCAGAAAGAAACTCGAGTATAAAAAACATCTCTACAGATATGAGAGAACATGTAAACACCACATAGATGTTGGCCTTCGCTTGGAATTGACTTTTTTTCTTTCACCAGTGTTATGATGAACAATGCTGAACAAAAGGACATTATCTGGGAACTTGCTAAATGTTATAAAACCAAGTGAATGTGATTAAATGAAAAGTTCAAAAATCAACTTTAAGCTGAACATTTATGACTCTATACATTTTTAAAAGTATAGACATAACTATGTATGCTTAGAATGTATAGTCTAGATGGAAATATACACCAAACTGCTACAATTTAAAATTAAAACAGCAAATACTTATATATTTAAGGTTCTGCTTTAAATGATTTGTTTGTATCATCTACAGAGAGTATAAGAATAGTTATTATTATCTTGGTTTATACAGATGAAACAAAATCACAGAGATGAAATAACTGGTCAAAGACATTTGCTTATTTAACATGATTTTTGGGGTGTGAATATTCAGATGACTACCTCTAGATTGTTCTCAGTTATCAGTGCTGAAATTCTCAATAATAAGTGTGTATCATTTTTAAAATTATGGAAAGGAAAAAAGGTATTATTCACCTGAGAAGAAAAGAGAGATCCCTGTAAAAGAGGAAATCAGTTGCAAGCAGATGACTGTAATTTACCTGACATGATACTTTATTTAAAATGTAATGAAACTAATCCTTAAAAGACCATCTTACTGATTCTTCAAAATCTTACTCTTGAAAATAAATTCAAATTAGATCTCCAAATACCCATACAAATAATCGAATACAAACTTGAGATCTGAAGTCTGCATGCAAATTCTATATTTTCCTAAATATTAAAATTTTACAGTAAGCTGCAAAACGTGGGATATTTTCACTTTAAAATTAATTTATAGAATTTTAAAAGGTCATAGCATCAATATAATGAAACCCTTGAGGTTTTATTTCAAAACCACATTGGTTTAGTGAAATCATATTAATGAATTCACAGAAAGAAACAAAGGGCAATTACGTGTGCAAAAGTCATATACCATATTGATTGTTATCTATTGTAATTCAACAGTCACCTTAACAATTAGTATTTGAAATGACAATTTATCATTCCTATGTATGGCTCTGTGGTTAAATTCAAAGCTGGGTGGCTCTAGCATAGTTTTCTTTATGTTATGATTATTTAGGCTGCCATCATTGAAAGGCAACACTTATTTCATATTCCTTCCATCAAAGTGGTCAAAGGTCTACTTTACATTCAAGGGAATAAAGAAATAGTCTCACCCTCTTGATGGAACATTGGCAAAAGATGAGAGATAGGGGTCATATTAAATCATTAGAAAGAATAAAACAATATTATAGTCCATGTGATTGTTAAACTGACATTTCTGAAAACAAACAAACAAACAAACAAACAAACAAAAACAAGCATTTATGACTCAGTGCATACAACACAACTTCACATACTGTAAGTGCTCATTAAATATCACCTTGTAATGTCACCCTTTTTTCCCTCCTGTTCCAAGTTAAAGAAGTAATGAGGTAATGAATAAATTTAAATTTCTAACCTAGATATGTATTCAAACATACTCAGAAAATCAATGAAGTGCTCTTTATACAGTTACAATCCTAATGAAGAAGAACAAACTATTACAGGTAATTATTTGAGTTAGTTAGTTTATTCAAAAAATGGGCTTTATATCTGCTAGGTACAGAGCAATGTACTTAAAGGTATAGAAGACGCAGGTATAGCTTTTTCCCTTAGTAGGGTGTAGTGACACCTAATCAGGAACACAAAGGCTTCATAGTGCAAAGTTATCTGGATTAACTTGCAACTTTAATTTTATAGTCCCTAAATAGAATGGTGACAGAATTACATTTACTTGCAAATATGTAAAACTATATTTTTAATAGTTTGTTTAACCAAAAGAATATGATGTTTCAAATATTTTTAGAAACAGGAGTCAACATTATATACAAATATTTTGAACAAAAAGAATTACATATAGTGCATTAATTGGTACTTTTTTCTTCAAAAAACTTTCTGTATACTTCATTTCTTAAGAATACATATCTCATTTATATACCTAAGAAATATCTAGAGGTTAATGAGGGTGTAGAATGGTAGAGGTGGGAAAAGGGAAACTTTCCAAACATAAACATTAAGAAGATACTGAATATGTATTCCATCTGAGATTGTTGACTAAGACCAAGTGAAACAAATATTAATTATACTTGATAAATAAAATTAGTGCTTCTAAAATAAAATCTCTTTCTGATTAACAACCTGTTAATAAAACAGGTGAAATTCTTTTGATTTTCATTTCTTCCCTTCAAATAATTAATTTATGAATATATATTTCACATCTTTGTATTCCCCAGGGTTCACCCACCATCTCCCTTTCCTGACACTCTCACCCACCTCCCAAGCCCCAGTTGTGTATTTTACTTTGGTTCTTAGCTTGTTTTGACTTTTTCTCATGGCCTTTTGTTTGTTTTTCCTATATTCCATATATTAGTGAAACCATATGGTTTCTGTCTTTTTCTATTTATTTATTTATTTATTTATTTAATTATTTATTTATTTATTTATTTATTTATTTATTTATTTATTTATTTATTTATTTATTTATTTATTTATTATTTTGAGGTTATGTCTCCTTATTTTTGCCTGTGGAACTGCAGGCTCATGTTGCCTGGGGTACCATGGACTCAAGCAGTCCCCAGCCTCAGCTTCCCAGGTAGCTGGGATTACAGGCGCACGCCACCATGTCCAGCTATTTTTTTTGGAACTAGGTCTCACTATGTTTCCCCCATCAGGACTCAAAATGCAATCCCTGGTCCCTGCCATGGCTTTCTAGGCTGCCGTTTACAGGCAGGCACCATGCCCTGCTACTGTCTTTTTCTTTTTGACTTATTTCTGCTAATATGATTTCTTCTAAGTCCATCCATGTTATCTCAAATTTGTCATTTTTAATTGATGAGTAATATTCCATTGGTAATACCACATCTTTTTCATCCATTTGTCTGTTTTGGGACATCTGGGTTTTGACCATGTCTTTGAAATTATAAATAGTGCTGTGATAAACATCCAAGTACAGGTATCCCTTTGTATAAGTATTGAGGTCTCCATTGGGTAGATTCTTAGAAGAGCGATTGATTGCTGGGTCAAATGGTAATTCCATTGCTGGGTCAAATGGTAGTTCCATTTTTATTTTCAGGGTCCTCCACACAGCTTTCTATAGTGGCTGGACCAGTGTGCATCCCCACCAGCAGTGTAGGAGTATTCTTTTCTCTCCACATCCATGCCAGCATTTATTGTTGCCTGTTTCATTGATATTCAAATTAATAAAGTATTAAAAACCTTAAAACATGTAGTAAATCCCTGGAAAGCAGTTTTTATTTAAAATGTTCTTAATAAAGTGGCTAATTGCTTTACCTATAGGATTTGTTCATGTGGTAAATTGACAGGATGTTTGATTTTTACTGATTAACTATCACACATATAATGTTCTCTAATTATAATTTTAAGGTATTAATTGAAGTAGATGGGGATGTCATGTTAAAAAACAGGAGAAGCAGCTTGAAAGGAAACATTATTTCTTCCCAAAGCTACAGAATAATTTTGGAAATAAATATTAGGAAGACTAGAAGATAAGTTATTCTTCCCCTTATGTGCTTGCAAGCAAAGGAGGTCTGGCTGGGCTGTGGTGACAGAGACACAGGTAGTGATCATGCCACTCAGGGCTTTCCCTTTCACAGCATCTGAGTCGGAAATGTTTTTCCTTCCCTCTGTGCTTGAATTTTATTCTTTTATTCTCTGTGCTCTGTTTTATTCTTCTCAGTTGGTCCGCCTGTCTCTCTGTGAATGTGGTAGATATTGGCTTGTTGGTCAGAATCACCTACCCACATTCTGTGACATTTGATTTTTTTTCAGTATTATTTTTTTCACTGCATTAATTTTTATCAAGGTGTATGTTGATTCACAGCACTGTATATGATTCAGGGTTTTTTTTATCCCCCCAAAACAGATTTTATCTTTCTCCTGACTCTATCTCCTCCATACTGTGGTGAAATGCCATCCAGGTGACAGAAGAATAGCTCATTGTCCCTTAAGTTGCAGTTATCCATTACAGTATAAAATACTGGCTATTAAACACATTGTGAGCTATGGTATCCATGTATGCTTGATGTTCAAAACCAAAAGCATTAAAAAGAACCTTATCAAACTATGTTAAAAGAAATAATTGTATTTGTGCATGATAAAAAATTAAATATCTTTTTAAAAATTCTACACAAATCTGAGTAGAATTGAATGCATCTGACTCAAATATGGCATTTTAAAAATAAAGTTTATTTTAAAATTCTGAAAACTTTTAGGCTCTGTTCAAGAAACTGTTTTTTGAGATGTGAAATCCTGGAGTTGATTTTGATCAACTTTTGTCTATATGCAGTCTAGAATATGTAATTAGAAATGTGGCAGGATATTTACAAACAAGAATAAAAATTGTCTTATGGATTTTTAGTAATTCATGTCCAATCCTGAAATTTATCTTTCTGCTTTGATATACTAAAGGGAGGTGCAAATAAATCAGATTAAAGTGCTAATAAAGTTCTGATATAATTTTTTTTTTTTAAATATGGAGCACTTCATGAATTTGCATGTCATCCTTGGGCAGGGGCCATGCTAGTCTTCTCTGTATCATTCCAATTTTAGTATCTGTGCTGCACCTGATATGAAATTTTAATAAAATCTTTTCTTAAAAGAGTTGTATTAGTTTAAAAAATATACGGATGGTGGTAAAGGCCTAAAGATATTTTGATGTACAATTCTTCATAAATTATAAAACCATGGGGTTTTAGAATTTATCAAATTTTGGTTTCTCAACACATAATGACTCTAAGTCATACAATTTGAGGAAAAGGACTCTAGAGTAATGGGCAATTTTTAAAGAATTCAATTATAAGACCATGTTTAAAGAGCTCTATATTAAAGAATACTAATGAACACTTTGGAGAAAAATCAATGTGTGTGAGTCAGTTGTGATCAGTTAACAGCAGAATTAGTAGTGCTGAATTAAGCTTAAAATTGCATAAATCACTCTTAATATTTATTAATTCTAGTATTAATATAATATTTGCAAAGATATTGAAATGTGAAAGCAAGGATATGAAAAACAAGTTGCCATTTCTATGACTTCACTCCATGCAACCAAGACAACCACATACATTTTATAATACTACTTCTAAATTGACCAATGAATTATTTGAGTTATTGTCATTATCATTTTGTTGTAGCTAATGTAACATTAAAGTTTCAGGTATAAACAGAGAATGTTGCAGATAAACAAGTAGGACCAATGAAATGATCATAACATCTCTTTTGATGAGAAAAGGTACAAAATATCTGCATGTGCATATATTTGATCTATGATTGTGATCATTTAGAACCCGAAATAAATGGTACAGAAGCATGCTTTAAGTATATTTGTCATTCATGATATTTACTAGATGGAGTCCTGCGTATGTAAACAAAATTGGCAATATACACTTGCATTAGATATTTATTATTAACAAAACAGAATAGCCTTTGATCTCTTCTCTAGGAACTGACACCTAGTTCAGTGTGGGCAGTGGTTAATGATTTTTAAAAGAATTGTTTTTTTACAAGTAAACTTTACCTATATGCTTGTCTGTGAGGAAACTGACTCTCTTTGAAGGTAAGTTCCAAAACAGAGTTAGGGTGCTAACTATAAGAAAATTCTTGGTCTTAGAGATGTTCATACTGGAAAGCTCTGTTCACTTTTTTTAAGTAACACAATTATAAAACCAATATCAGAACAAGAGGGAAAATAGCACACAACTCTGGATTAAAGGTGAATTTAGGGGAGAGGAAAGGCCATTGGACAAAGGGAAAGGCCTACTTGGCCATACTGGATATAGTGGGAATCAAATAAGTAGCAGTGAGGCCAGGAATCAGGAATGAGGTTTACACAGATAAGAATGTGTCATGCCATAGCAATGAGTGCTTGATCTTTATGCATAAAAGGATACCATCAGTATTCAAGATTAACTATTATGTTTTTGAACTAGTGAAGCCTGCAAATATGAAAAGGAGTTGTATTTGAAATATATTGTTTCAATGCCTATGTTATACTTCCAACAATGAAACTGAAGGAAAACCAGATAAATCTTATGTGTTTCCATGAGTTTTTTTGTTCAAGACAGAAGTAATCTTACTGCTACAAATACCTGCCATTGAAAGATTTTGCCATTACAGAAGATTAAAGAGGTTGTAATCAGATTCATTAAAAGGTGACTCCAGGCAATGACACATTCCATGACACACCCTTCTTGAAATAACTAAAATGCAGTCATTTTTCTTGTATGTTTATCTCTGTAAGGATGTCTGTAGTTAAAATGGAATGTCTTGTACAGGATCAGGGTTGTCATTCAGTTTCATATTTAAAATATAGTTAGAATCATCTTTTTTAATGCTTTGAAATACTGTTTCCAATGATTGCTGAATGCTATAAAGAATTTTGTTCAGTAGGGATTTATCTTAGATCTATAATTTTTATTTTTAGTTTAGCAACACTATATACTTAGACATTCAATTTACATTGAAAACCCCTGAGTATAATGTATATGCATCCCTTTCTTATTCCTTTAAATGTTTCATTTGTATTTATGTATTTTGGGTAGCTGTTTCACAATGAAGTAATTGCAGTAGTTGTCATTGCTGAAAAGCATCAGCATTTCATTTTAATTTTTAAAATTTTAAGTGAAAATAAAAACTTTGAATTTACAGTGAAATTAAAATATAATCAGACTCTAGCTAAAATTTATTATTGATTGATAATATGGATACTTTTATTAAACACTACTCATATGTAAATAGGTAATTGAGACAAGTTTCAATTGGTAGGATGAGTATGTTCAGGTAGTGTGACAATGTAACAGAGAGCTCCTTAAATAAAAATATACAAGGTATGAACACTGTGTGTGACTATTTGTTTTGCAACCATTCCAATGCAACTAAGTTCTTCATGGGTTCTAGCAGCTTAAAGAAGGTAAGAACCCTTAGCATCATCTTTACAGGACTTTTGATAGTGAACAGGGGAAACAGCAGGGAAACAGCTACTTGGGTCCCTGAGTTCCCCTTGAGATTTCCCCTCCCCCAAGGGTGACAGCACCCTATTTTTCTGCTCTCTATGAGGATCAGGTGTCCATTTATGCAGTCACCCATCCATTGGGCCAGGTGTGTACAATTGTGCCCTCATGGTGAGGGCACAATTCCACAGGTGCTAGCCATAGATGCTAATGGCAGAAGGATGAAAACCCTGATCATTTACCCTACACTCTTTTGTGGATACTAGATGTCTTAGTGCTCTGCCCAGACTGAGTAGTCTTTGGGGATGTGATGAGTTCTGGCTTAGTGAAGGCAAAGGAGAGGCAAGAGGGTATTTGTGGAGTTGGCTCACCCAGGAAAAGAGACTGGTACTAAGTTGAGATTTTAGAACAGGGAAGGTAGATTTGTTTCTCTGTGGGCCCTTCTTTCTTGGATCTGTGCTTTGAGGAAGCCAGGGTGTTGCCTGGTAGGCAGGGATGGATGTGCTTCACCAAGGAGAAGAAGCTTGCTGGGGTATTCAAAGGGATTTTGCAAATTGGTATTTCAATTTCTATGTTACTCTCTTTGTCTTATTCATATTGGCTTTTCTGGGCCCAAGCCAAATCTTATTAAGTGTTCTGACATAAATTCTTCTGGATTTTGTCTTTGAGTTAGAGGCCCGCAACTGTGCCACAGCCCACTGTGAGCGTGGCAGTGGGGACAGACATTTGCCTGTGTGCGAATCCTCTTGCTACTGCTAGCATTTAAGGATGATGGAAGGGTTTTGGTCTTTCTTCAAACTGTCACTTATCTGACTCAGAAACACAAGGTCACTTTTCAGAGGGAAACTATTTTTGACACTTGTAATTTAAGAAACTGCCACTAAATGAAAGATGGCATATTCAGTGAGTTTAAATGTGCAGTGATAAGTACCTCCCAGGCAGGGAGAGCTGCCAAAGGTTTGGGTTTGATCTCTGCCACATGCTATCTGAAGAAACTTGCTTTTATCATCTGGGTAACTCAGCTAATACTAACTCCCTTGTGGGTTGTTTTCAGCATGAAGTAATATAGTGGCTTACATGAAAGTGCTAGACACATAAATGATACCATTTAGTAAGCAAGGATTCATAACAGTTCCAAGGTATACAGGCATTTGCAATTTAATTACTCTATTTTGTATTACATTTCTTAACTAACCTAATACGGAAATCTACCCATGCACCTGCACATGTGCACACACACGAGCTTCTCTGTGGTGGATTTATTTATTTGCATGACTTAAAGAAAAAGAAGATTGTTTTTCTAGGTAATAGTAAATCTAGGGTAAAATGGCAGAAGTCATTCAGAATGTCTTTGCAAAGATTCAACAACTCTTATGCTCTTGAATTTTAAAATAGGACTACTTATTTCTGTTGTTTAACGAAGTGAAGACTGAGTCAAAAGTTTATAAACTTGCAAACTTGAAAAACCAAAGCAGCATGTAAGTTTAGATGTAAACTTATAATTTGATCTCTGCAAGTGAGATACTATTAGATATAAAGAGATTTCACAGCATCACATCCCATCTTTTTACAGCCCGTGTCCAAATCTAACAAACTGTCTACATATCAAAAATTAGTTCCTAATATTCTTCTCCCTTTGACATTTTTGTGCTGTTGTTTATAGCAATGATTTATGGTGTAATTATTAAGAAATATATTTCCTTATACAATTTATAGCACTACTTTTTAAAGATTATCATTCCATTTGCTAATTAGAACAAAGTTTTCATTAGGCATTCATTCCCTAATAGCAACAAACTAGTAAAATTCAAAATCACTTTCTTTAAAAACCTAACACATACATGTTCCATTTTCCTTCTATATCCTGCTTCCTACAGAAAGGATTTAAAATAATTGTAAAACAATCATTACCACATGTATGTTGTTCTTTTGATCCCATTTATCCCTCTCCATTTCTACCTTTCTACTAAAAAAATCTTTTTCTAGAATTTGTATGTTGTGTGGTTAGAGCCTATATATATATATATTTTTTTTTTTTTTACCTGATTCAGAGATATGACCTAGAGAGTTGAAATGACATGACCACTGCTATGAAACAAGGCAGAAATTTCAGATGCAGAATCCTACTCAGTTAAAAGCATTAGTGCTGACCTTGAAATAGAATGTTATATTTTTGCAGAGTTCTCAATGAATTTTCTTAGTTCTATCAACATGAAGGGGGCCATCTATCTCTGAGGAAACTGAGGTCCTGAGAGGTGAAAGAGAATTCACTAACCCCTAAGTTGCTTATACAATTGGTCTGTTCTGCCTTTCTTTCTTGAGAAACCTTGGGAAGATCCTTTGTAGTAAATTTTTAAAAGATATTTATACAGGTTATTCTTCTTTATTATACATTGCAAAATATTTTATGAGTGACCTTGACCACTGATTCTCTGCAACATTAAGGATAAGAAGGATTATTGGTTTAGGATTAAGGGAGTACAACATTAACATTTGGCATCTGTAAACTACTACATGATTCTACTTCTGAGCTTCATCAAAGGTCAGCTCCCCATTCTGTTCACTTTTAGCATCTACAGATCAATCAAACCTATGCAGCAAACTTTTTATTCCATATTTCATGAACCTGGAAACATAGACCAGAGATTGTGGTTGCAACTTTTCCACAGTCTCTCCAAAACCCTACCTGTTTAAAACAAGGTTAGCACTAGGTTAAATATATTGTTAGGGTTTTCTTTTTTAAAATTCTTTATTTTTGAAAGCTAATTCAGCTCATCAATGAATTAGTGATGACATATCCCCTTAACCTCCAAAGTAATTTGTTTTTATGTTCTCAGCTTGGAATCTTGCCCTCACTATTAATATTTCATACCAACAAGTAGGGGTTTCAATATGTCCATCTGCTAGACTGGCATAATGCCTGCCACCCATATCTGAATATCACCCTTAGGAAATAAGAAATGCTTTTCAGTTGCCATGGTATTACTATTGCTTTGCTTTTTGCATTAGTTCTTACTATTGCTCTGCTTTTTGCATTAGTTCTTTCCTAAAGGCTGCTTAGACCAGAGTTTCAAATAAGATATACTGTCTCCTGATCATCACTTGTTCAAGTAACATTTGCAAATAAATCACTTTGTTTAAAAAAAAAAAACTAGGAAACATTCCATTTATATAAATTAGAAAACATAGGCTATTTAATAAAGTATTTAGTGTAGCCACCCAAGGGGATATAATGTATTTTACATTTAAATGAGTAACATACAAAAATGAGTAGCATACAAAATTATCTTGATTAGAAGAAACAGGATGGCATTTTTTACAGAATGATGAAATAAGAAGGAAAGAAAAAGTCAGCATGATGTTTCTAAATGAAATATCTCTACATATTCCATTCAATAGTCTTTGATGAAATGGTGGTGAAGTAATATCAATGCTATTGAGTGAAAACTTGTTTCCATGATTCTAAGCACACCATAGGACACTATAAATATGAAGGGAGTTCTTGTTATCCAGGATTATTCCAATTTCATAAAATTTCATTATCTGAATAATTTGCTTGATAAATTTTAAATCTGGGAGTAGAATAGTGACTGGAAATATACTGATGACTGGTTATATATATATATTTAATATAGTTAATATATATATGTATTAACTTCTTTATTCTGAAGTGTGTGACCTTGGACAAATTATTCAGTTTTTTTTGGTGCCTCTATTCTCTCATTTATAAAACACATGGAAAACAAAGGGTTTGAGAGTTAAATGAATAAAATGATGACTTAGTATTCAACCTCTGTAATAAATATTAGTTTGCTACTTATTAGTTTAAGATATTTGTTTACAAATCACTTCCATCTATCTGGGAACTGTGCCCTGTGACATTAATGTTCGTTCTGGAGAGTGAAAGGCTTTGAAAGGCATCAATCTAAGGCCATGACTTCAGGAAAACTATCAGCACCACGCCTTTTCTCCTTAAACCAAGCATCTGTTATACTTTGTTTTCAATCATATCTCATAGAGTTCATTGCCTCATAGATAGAACTTACCTGGGTTTAATGTTCATTCTAAATTTATTTTTGTGTAAAACTTGTTGACTTTGTCCTTATTCAATTTTATTTAGAGATAGAGTAATATTTTATAACTTTAAGGTTTTTAATAAAATATTTGTTGTCATTTCAATGCATTTATTCATAACAAGATGAGAATGAATTTTTCCAGTTCCATATGGCTTAGCCTGAAGTCATAAACTACTTGACTATATTGAACTAGTTGTCTTGAAAATATCACCAGTAAATACAAAAAATATATAAGAAATTGTCAGCTTACAACTTTATGGAAAACTAATTGATTATTCATTTAGTCAGTAAATATCTAATAAAGACCAGACCTTTCAAGTTTTTTTTTTTTTTGAAGCTACAGCAACAAATAAGATAGAGTAGTTGTAACTGATGACTTTCATGACAGTGAACAAAGATGAGGCTCAAGGAGAAATCAAATCTTTAAACATCTAAGTAACATTTTTGTCTCAGCAGTTATGAAGAATTGAATGCTGAGCACATGTTACCTAGTCAGTGAGCATCAGAAATAACTTTATTGTTCAAATAACATTTGGGGAGCCTAATCTTAAAAGATGAGTAGGATTTGATCAATTAGATGAAGATAGGTACATTCAACATTCAAAGAATTTGGTCTATCAATGATATATCAAGAGCAGAACTATTATTATATCCGCATGAATTCACAAATAGGAAAACACAATAATTATAAACTGTGGCCATTTTTATAGAGGAAAATGATAATAATTTTTTAATTATAAAATTAAAAAATAAAAAAATCACTTTAGTTCAGTGTGATATTTTAAAATAACTATGCTGCAGTCAAGATTAACTTTTCTAAGAAAACCAGAATTTATAAAAGGAGTAGGGTCACCCTTCTTTCTTTCTCACCATTTTTGAATAACTAGTAATAGGTGAAGCTAGAAAGGAAGTTACCCACATAAAGTTGTGGGCCAGAGTTGTATAAAAGTGACAAGAGCAGATATCACAACTATCATATCTGTAATTTTCTGCAGCATCCTTTAAGGAATTTTTTTCAGGTTTCCTCCTTGGACCCTTCATCTTTTCTTCCCCGATGAAAATAATTATTTTTGTTTCTAAAAAATCATTATTTTCTTCATTCCACTAAGTAGGTATATGTATTTCTCAACTTTTATTTTGTGTTTATATTTATATTAATCAAAACTACAAGTGACAAAATTATTCTAGATCTGATTTTGGAAAAAGTAGCCTGTATGTTATGTTCAATAAGATTACTTGAGTATTTCATAGAAATAGCACCATATATTTACATAGCTTGGAACTTCTAAGTTTCAGTATTTTAAGGCAAATGGAAAGAGATGTTTATAGGATAGCTTACTGAATATACACAAGTGTATTACTGCATATATTCATTAAGAAAAACTGCCAGTTAGATCTGGCTGCCACATAAATTATGAATGTTATAAAAAGAATAGAATAAGCATATTTGTGAATCAAAACTTTTCATGTATTCAAATTAGCATCAGACCTCTTTAATGATTAAATGTTATTTAATCATCTTCAATCACATAATCCATTGGCTAGCCATTGAATAAAGCCAAAGCACTGGTATATTTTGCTTCTCTGTGGTCTGCATACTTATATTTTTCATTGGATATAACAAACTACTGATACTAAGATTAATCAATAAGTATATTTAATACAGTGCAAATGTGACTGCTTGGGAGGTTAGCGTTATGTTCTGACTTTGCATGAGTCATTCTAGTTGACAGAAACACTGCCTTAATTCATTATTTTAAGACTTTAATAGCTTCTTTTTAAGCATAATTTTTAGTATAGTTTTCTCATCTTAATTTCTTTGTCAAAAAATAGAACAAAAACTGAGTCAGATAGCTGCATGAGGGTTGGTTCAACAGAACTGTAAAATCCCTTTATTATGGATTCTTAACACAGTTGCATCAATGTACCTGACATGTGAAATATTTACTTAACAGATTGTGATGACTTTTTGAAATTACTAAAGGCAAAGTACTTGCTCCCTCCCCCACTGCTTGTCATTGAAGCATTCAGTGCTATGACTGCCAGGTGAGCTGTCTAGAAGAAAAATCCCTGGATACTAAAGTAGTGTTTATTCCTGTGAGTTTTGGAATGAAAATATAGAAATCTAGAGCAGAAAGAAATCTGTGACTCATCCTGACAGCGTACACATTACGCCAACAAGACTGTTAGTGGCTGCCACACCACAGCCAGTGCCAGTAGGTTCCCAACCTGTACTGCTCTTGGGACTACTTCCATGCTCTTTCCTCTGTAGTGTACAATCAGGCTAGGTTTGCAAAAAGTAAAACGTCACTATTGTTTCTTTACATGATCTAATGATTTTCAGATAGAATGCTGAATGCTCAGGTTTAAGAGAAGGGTAAATACTGTATGTGTGACCTTGACAGAGAGTATCCTATTTGAGTGGAAGTGTTGAGTGGAGTTTTTCACTCCCTCGATTTTTCAGTTATTTAGACAGAAATGGCAGCGCTTGGACTGGGCATCACCTCTCTATAGCGGTTACCCCTCCGTTCCAGCAAAGTCACTTGGCAGGCAGCCTTAGCCCGGGATCTAGAGTTGTGGATCAGACTGTGAGTGGGAAAGTTTAGATGGGTCAGTTTGCTACTGACCTTGCAGATCAAGTAGAATAATTGACTTTCTGCCTTATTGCTCAGCCCTGGCTCTCTTCCCACATTTACACGATTACTGCTTTCTTTTTCTGAAATCCAATCTTTGTCCTTCGTTCTACGGTTTACTCCTTTAGGGTATTCTTGCACTGGGATTCCAGTTGGTTTCCATTTATGATAGTCTGGATCTTGGATACATGAAGACAGATTTGCCTGAGACCGACTGCTCACCTGCCTTCCTGGAGTTCCTGATAGTTTCTGCCTGCTGAATCACATTCTTTCTTAACCTCACATTCTCTTGGATCACTCTAAATGACATCCAGGATAGCTGGCACTTACCTACAGCTATCTTTCCTACCTCTTAGAGTCTATTACCTGCTAAACTTTCTTCCAGCACCAGTAACTACATCTGACAACCTAGAGACTGACTTACCCAGAAAACATAAAATTTCATATTTGGGCCCCTGCGACCAGCCATCATCTGCAAGGAATTACATTGACTACCGTGTAATTTCCAAGTATTATCTTATACATTTTTAAATGAAATCATTTATTAGTGAGTCAAATAGGACCACAATGTCTTACCCAGAAATAGATTATGCTCATAGGAGAAAAAAAAAAAAAAAGCAAACCCTTAAACTCACAAATCACTACTGTAGTTAAAAAAAGTCCAAAACTAGCTCACAAAGATTTTATCTTCTATGTTAGTCCAAGAACTGTAAAATTAATTTAAACCAAACAATTATTTTCACGGGGCTTGAAACATTATGAATGATCTTTTAGATAGCTGACTCACTTGCAGGTAATGGTGTTTTTTCATGCATAAACAACTTTGAGGATCACATAACTTAAATTTGATTTAAAACAGAACCCATCAGTTCTGAAAGAGGCCTGAATCTGGCAAAAGCAAGCTTTTCTAATAGCAACATCCATTCTTTGCATAATGAAAAATCATGGCTGCATCCCAAGTAACTCTGTTTTTTTCATTCATAATTGACATAAAGAATTTAAATTCTCTCATGGAATTTTCCTTGTGACTCAAATAGTTGGTTTGTTATTTTTTTCTCTAGCACTATTTGAGGGTAAGGATTAGAAAATCTTCAGGCAAAAGATAGGAATAATTGCTTCTTCTTTAACTTTTTTCTTTTTGCTACCTTTATTTTGAGTTGGCTTTCACTTTCATAGTGTAGGGTTCATTCTCATTCTGTACACACTCATCCTGTAGAGACTTGGGCTAGTGAGAAGGAAGGAGATAAGATGGCTTCCGTTTTCAACATACCAAGGTTTAAGGAAGTCAAGGAACTACATGGAGTGGAATCTTTTTCTTAATGGGATCTGTTTTTTAAGGTAGAAAACAACAAAAACCTTACCTTGAATGGTTATGGCAATAGTCATCTCTTTCTTTACCAAACTTTTTTTTTTTCATGTCTCACATAAATCTCAACAATGTGTCTCATTTCACTCCCTCCAAAAAATTCACCATAACCACAAAAATATTCCCAGTGTTCTATTTCTATTGTTGTTTGTTTGGAGGAGTTTAGAAAGAAAAATGTAGTTTGAGTCATAGGTTTTAAAGCTGGCAGTGATGATGATGAAGAGAAATAGTACAAGCAAGAGGAAAGAGGTGAAAAAGAAAAAGAAAAGGTAACTTTGAATTTTATTTGTTAAAATTAAGAATGGATGCTCTCTCAATCAGATCTATTTTGAAGTCCTTCAGCAACATGTCCTTAATCTCCCTCACTTAACGTCACATCAAGTTATGTAAACATCTTTATTTTCATAGATAGGGTAAAAAGGAAGAGAAGTCATAAGTTGAGAAACCTTAAGAGATTTTAAACTTTATTGCCCTGGAAACTTCTCTGGAAAAGACATGCTATGGAGATAAGTGGTACATTTGTGACATTTTTTTTTAAAACTTTGAACACTGGTCTCTGGACTCAGTTCCCCTGTTTTTTGTGAGTTTTCTTGAAACTTAAGTCAAGTCACCAAAACTATATTGAGTTACTGCTGTAAGATAATGAGAATATAACCCACTCTTTACCACCGGAGTTATATTAACTTAGATGAGAAAGATTTTAGGGAGAAAGTCTTATAAACTGCAAAACATTACATTGACACAGAATACTTAATTTACATTTTCATTCATAAAGTGAATTTGACCTAGCGTCACTATGGCAGCACAATTTCCTTTAAAAAACTGCTGTTTAAGTTCTCTGCAATTTATGCACTAATTTAAGCAAAATTCAGACTTTTCTATTATCAGTTTCTTTCCTTAGAGGCACTGCTATATCATTTCACAGAAATGAGCCCAAGGAGATTGAGTTATCTGCTCAAAGCCATAGAACCCTTAGGTACTGAGCTAGAATTCCAATCTGGCTAATTCTAGTCTATGATTTTTTCACTAGGAGCTTCACCTTTTGGGTTTTTTTTTTTTTTGAGACAATTCTCTATGCTATAACACATCCCATAAGTCATAAATCAAATGTGGCTAATTTGGGAATTTTCCACAGAAAGTGTTTCTATTGTCTATAAAGTATGGCACTTATTAACTATTTTCTTCCCCAGGTCTTCTCTTCTCCAGAGTAACTTGGTTCTCACTTAGATCAACTACCAGCACTGAGTAGAATCAAGATTGGGAGCAGACCAGAACAGAAGGCAGAAATATTTTAAAAGGGCAGGCTACATTTAAACAAAAATTTGCTCACTTTTCTCTTTTGATCTCTTCTAGACCTGATTATCAAATGGTGTCTGTGTTCAGTTGTTTATAACATAGCCAGAAACTTTTGTTAAGCAAACCTGCCTGGGAAATAGCCATTATATAATTTTGAGTAAAATTTCTTGTCTCTAATTAGAAGAATATCATGAATCAAAGAAGAAAGCGCTTTGCAGTGGGGTGTGTGTGTGTGTGTGTGTGTGTGTGTGTGTGTGTACTGATTCCCTCATTCAATGAATGGTTTTAAATTACCAAGTCCTGGAAAGACACAGGTGAAAAAAATCGACAAAGGTCTCCCCTAGAAAGTTTAAAATAAGGTTTATAAATAAATTATAAACTGTGGTAGTGCAATAAAAGAAAGTCATGAGAAAACACTGACCTTGTAAGTACAGGGAGAGAGAGAGTGTGTGTGTGTGTGTGTGTGTGTGTGTGTGTGTGACAGAGACAGAGAGAGGGGGATAGAGAGAGAGAGAGAGATCTGGAAAACAATGGTCCTTCAAAACTACTTGAGATAATAGCAAAGAGGAGAGTTGGAAAGTCATACTTTACTGAGCAATATCTTTTAACAAATGAAAATCTTTAGCCAGGCATTTAATATAAGTGATTGCAAGGTATTTATATATTTTTATTTATTTAGTGCTTTAAGTTTCCAATATGACTTTTCATAGAGTCAGTCCCTTGTGCCCTGTAAAGTAGGTAATATTAAAACTCCACTTCATAGAAGGTAATGATGAGTCTAATTTATAATGAGTAGTAATACAACCAAAGCTTCTGATGCCCAGGTTTGGGCTCTTGCCAGTGTCTGAAGGTCAATTCAGTGCCAAATGTGGCAGAGAAGTCAGGGCATTGCACCAAGGACCTCAGGAAATCAGTGTTGAAGCTTAGGAAGATGGTGGAAGATCAGACTGGAACACTTTGCCCACTTCAAGGTTTTTCCTGGGCTGACACAGAGAGGGGCACCTAGAGGGACTGAGCTTCTCTGTCTTTACACTGTCTGCATCCTTAATGGCACAGGAACTGAGGCTTGGGAATTATACATCTTCACATGGAGAAGAGGAAAGTTATTTTCTAGACATAGAAGTGGGATCTATTCCCTTGATAGGCATCCTTTGAAATCATTAAAAAAATAAATGAACTTCCTCTGAGGAAGATTATGCCAAATTACTGTTTTCAGTGCTATGAAAAACAAAAAAAAAGTATATAGATTTATGAAAGTTTTATGTAAGACAAGGTAATCAATTTTATGCTATGTCTGCCTGTCTACTGAAACACCTACTCTAAGATTGATTGGGTAATAAAATAATTCCATTTTTTCCCCACGAAATCTAGACATAGCATGAAGAAATATATATGGGGTATATTTTTTCCAGGGTCATTTATGGGGCTTGCAGGGGCTATATGAATTCTTAAGAATCATATAAATTATCTGAGCAGAGAGTTAGGCATTTCTTATTTGTACTGACTGAGGAGGGAATGAGGTCAAAGGGGGAACTTTACTGCTCCTGAGTATTTACTCATTGCTCCCCCAAAACCAGGACTGCATTCAACATGTCACTTAGCTCTTTTGCAGACTTGAGCTCTCTTTACCCTCTCTTGGGAAACAGGAAGAGAGAGAACATCACTTTAAGTGCAGGTTCGCTGTTTTACTTCTATAGAGGGAGATGCGGTATTTCTTGGCAGATGAAAGTTTTCGGAAAGAACCGGTATAGTTACATTTCCAAGGAGCTAATGTCGTTCCTGTCCCTCTGCTATGTCCATCCGCATCAAAGGTCTGCTCTTCCTATTTGCAGTGAATAACTTGGAATTTTTTTAATGTCTTATTTGCAGAAAAAAAAAACCCTTGGGCTTCTCAACCATGGGACAATGAAACAGTTGGGAACAAGCTCAATGATATTTGCAGATAATCTTTCCCTTTCCAGTTCACTCCTCACATTGTGGGCACATTAAAAATATGTATAGAGGCCCTCAAAGTCTAGATATGATGGCAAGGGAGGCTTTTATTTAATGAAGAACTCTAACTAAGACAGACACATCATGGTAAAGTATTAGGTCAAAGAGATAAAACAATTTTTTTTCCTTAAATGATAACATTTGTGATTTGATAAAGATCTGCATAAAGACAGTGATTTTAATTTTTGAAATATTCTGAAGATGATTTTTAAATGCTTCCACAGGGAGAAGTAAAACTTGCTGTCTGTGACTGAAAAATAACACCTTCATGGAGAGTTGCTGCCACCTTACATGGCAGTCTGCTGTGTGGTAGGCACCCTTGGATACAGGAGCAGTGCAGGGTAGCCTGCACTCCAAGCTGTTCTCTTGGAAATATTCAGATAATACAACTCTTGAGACTTTTTTCTGGCATGTACTATAGGCATCATAGCTCAAAGTCAGGAGGAAGGTTTTTCTAAATCCTCTGACAATGTTGTATTATTCACATTATTTATGAGTTCAGTATCCTTGTCCATCACTTAGAACTGGTACAAGTTAATTTTCAGACAAAATAAAAAAAAATTACCAATTGCCTGCAAGGAACGAATAAGATCCAGTTGCCAACTCTGATGAAGTTGTAATATTTCACAGGAGTGAGTTTTTTAAAAATTGAGTGTATATAAATAAAAAGCCTGGAAGAAACTAGCATCCCAAAAAGTGAAAATTTGGGTTTATTTTAAGTGTATAAAGAAGGGAGGGTTCAAAGAGAAGGGATCTAAAACCAAGTTACCTCAAGTCAATCCAGTGCTGTTAGTCTTTCCTCGTATAGTCTAATCCATTCCCTTTAATGCAAATAAATTTTAATTTTCCTCAATTTTATTTTAATGCTATTAAACTTGACAAACTTTAATTACAAGAAAATCTTCACCTACTTCTATAGAAAGGAACTCTCTGTGAATGTCACATAATCTGGAAAAGTAAAGAATACTGGGTGACAAAGAAGACCAAAACATTGTTCACACTGGCACTCCTGTTTATTGTAGCACTATTTATAGTAGCCAGGATGTGGAAACAAACCAGATGCCCCCAAATAGATGAATGGATCAAAAAGCTGTAGTTTTTTACATAATGGGATATTAGTCAGCAATCAAAAATACAGTATTTTGTCATTTGTGGCAACATGGATGAAGCTAGAAGGAATCATGCTAGCATAAAAAAGTCAGAAGGAAAAGAATAAAATACTGGATGGTCTCACATGTGGGATAAAAGGAAAACAAGCAAAAGGACAAGAAAAAGTTAAAACTAATAAACTGATGACAAAATTAAAGCCCACAACAAGGGAGAGGGGGAGGGGGAAATCCGGGGAGGGATGAACACAAGAGACAAGGATGACCGTTCATGGGTGACATGGTGATTGGGGAACTTCAGGGTTATAATGATATAAATATATATATGTAATCAATAAAACTATATGTACAATTAAAAAATAAAAACCAAACATAACATAATGTATATATATAATTTATATTTATATCAGATACCACTTAAAAAAAGAATGAATGGATAAAAGAAAGAAGATCATCTGGAGAAGAATTCCCACCTACCCATCATCAGAGATGCTACTGGAGCATCTTTTTAGCAGAGCAGCACCTGAGATAAAGAGAATAGTGCTTGATTTTGGGATAGAAAACAGAGCACCATCTTAAGCAGCATATCCATGGGACCCTGAGGCATAAAGGGGAAATTACTGTGATTCCAATGTAGAAACAGCCTCAGGATGCAGAGTCCTGGAAGACATTCTTACAGAGAAAGGAAAGAATGAAACTAACAGATTTCTGGGGGCTAAGGGATTGGGGAAAGTGTAATTTTTAAAATTGTGCACAAAGAAATTTGTGGAATATTTATTGACATTGCTTCATTACAATAAAAATCAGGGAATAAAAGGATATACACCAAGATGATTTTCCCAAGTTTTGAAGAATGAGAAGTGACTACGGTGAGTAATGATGGCAGGTTTCAGGCTAATGAGATTCAGTAAATACCTGGATAGGTCCATGATTTGCAATCAGAAAAACTTCCTTTTTGCTTTCAACAATATTGCTGCAGTCCTATTTGTGACAGATTTGAGTCAATAAGTAAAATGAACCCTAACTTCAAAACCAACTTGACTATTTTTTAAAATTCCATTGTAAGCATGGTATATACTACACAAATTATTTTGCTAACCACTTTTTGTATTCATAGGTGATGGAAAAGACTTTAATAAATCAAATAACAATGGATAGCTATTTTCAGAACTCCTTGAAATGTATGAATGACTGAACAATACAACAATCACTACTCTACCAGCTTAGCAAAAATAGAATCATTGCTTTATTATGTCCATTACTAAGGTATTTGGGGCACATTATTTTGAAGGTGAGAGCTTAGTCTCTGCCTTATTATAAGAGGAGGCATTGGAGGTCATATCCCCTGTTTGTCCTTTATAACCATGGAAAATTACTTTTTGTTTTAGTAAAACAGTTTTAGTTTTTGTAAAGTATGTTTTGATTCAGATTTCCCCTGAAGAAGAAAATATATTTTATATAATGATATCTTGTTAGATCACTAGACTGAGCCAAAAGTAATATTTACTTTATTGAGTAATATTTATAATTATTTGGGAAAGAGAAAAATATTAAATGTGAGGAGTAAAGCTATAGTATAATATCATCATCTTAATTGACTAGAATTTGGTTAGATTTATAGCTAAGAAAACTGTAATAATCCAGAGAGTGCCTCAAACCCATTTACCAGAAAGGGACCCACTTGACTCCAGAAATAAGCAGAGACAAGATAGTCATTGTTAAGGAATACACTGCTGAGTCTGAATGTTTCTCCAGGCCCCTCAGGCTTCTCATTTGAAGGTGATGAGCACAGTGTCTGACGAGAGGTCTGGAGAGATTTCTGCATAGCAGAAAGTGCTGGATAAACTGAAGGGCCACACAGACAGTGCTGGATGAGCATGGTTGCACAACGTTGCCCTTTGCAATCTGAGATTTATGAGAAAGGTGATTCTAAGAGATCAGGATGATCTCCGCTGGGACAAAAAGTAAGACGCCATTTGGCCTTGCAAACTGCTGATCGGATGGTTTGATTTGGGGGGACGTTAAGCAGAGATTTTTCTGGCATAAAGAACCTCCCATTTTTTTCTCAGGTTACTGGAGTCTCTTTTAAATAATGAATCTAAGGAGTATTAAATTTGAACTCTTTGGTGTACTAATTTAGCTTGTAACCCTTTGGTAAGGTTTGTCAGGAATAAAGCACAGAACAACCACTCTAAGACTAACTAGAAGCCTCCTTAGAAAAACTTCCCTAATTCACAGTTTGATGAAGGTTTTCTTACTCTTTTACTTGTGGGACAAGGCCAGGAATGCACAAACCTTTACTCTGCAATCTAATTTTCAGTGACTCAGCTTTGAAGTCATCTCTACTGAAGGGGTCTGTCTGAGTCATGCTCGTTGTTCCCGGCGCTGCCATTGCCTGGAGACAACTGATGTGCAAACTTTGGGGCAGATAAGGTCAATTCCTTCTCAGACATAGAATACAGTAATTCCAATCATAACAAAACTCCTCAAACAATGGGATGCAAGTGTCAGAACCTGACTCTGACACTCATCAGCTAGGTAATTGTACACATAGTAGGAAGCTTCTCAAAACCTGGTTTCCTCAGACAAGGAATTGAGCCGTAATGTCCTAAGACTGTTACCTCGGGTATTCAGTGACATCTGTATCTAGGAAGTAGAACCAACAACAGCTCAATGGGAGTTTGACAAAACTGCTGCTCATAAACCACCCCACACTGAGTAGCATTTTAAATGTTAGATTTTAGTTGCTTAGTGAGAGTGAGTTATTTATTACCTATTTTTGGTGTAAACAATGGACACAATGTCTGTGGTAAATGTTAAATTTCAAAATTGCATCTCTTGTTGTATTTTTTGAATTTGAAAGCACCTGGCTATTTGAACAAGACTATTGACTAATAGCTGTAAATTGTTTGTAATTAGTTGCTACAAATTTAGAGAAATTTCATTTGCAAAGATCTACAGAAGCTTCAGTTTAAGTGATAAGAGGTAAGAAGCTAAACAAGCTGGATATTTATTTGTTACAGATACTTATTTCTTACAGTAAAGAGAAGAGAATTTTCACCATACTTTCTATGAGGCAGAAAATTTATATATACTCTCACAAGCAAGTTATAAAAAGTAAAATTTGTTTGCCCTCATTAAAGCAAAATATCACAGTCCTATCCCATATTTATAATTCTTCCTGATTGTTTCAGTATGCAAAGCTTATGTTAACCTTGTGATCTCCATTTTACAAAATACAGTGTTAACTAAAGTGTCTCAAATATGAATGATATACCTGTTTTATGGCAAATCAAAACATATGTCAAACTTCTAATACTGATCTAAAGTATTTCAGAATTAATTGCAGGTGTCCACAAATCAACACATTTACAATCAAAAAGCATCTGTAAGTACAATGGGAGCAAGTACTATTCAATTAATATGATGAATGTTATCATCTTATTGAGACAAATACAGGCTGTAAGAACCAGACACTAATTCTTCATAAAAATGTCATTCAAAATAAAGAACAACACATTGACCAACCAATGCTGATTTCTGTACTTTTTCATCACCTGAGAGGACCATAGTCCATCTCTAAAACCATTGGGGCAAGAGCTGCTTCAAAAGCTTTCATGTTTTAGAAAGTAGCAGTACCTGATAAACATATGACTATCTTTCCATCTTAACATAAATATATATATAGTGACAGTAAAATAAATATAAAGTTATAAATATCCTCAGATATGACAGGTCATTTGCTGCTAGATGACTTAAAGTATTTACATTATTTTGACTTATACAACTTTTTTAGAATTATATATACTGAGCTATAGACCTCTCTATGGCTTACTATGTGATGACTTATTTATATATTATAAGACTTTCATAAAACACAATGTGAAAAGCTTGCTCTTCATGTAATAAAAGTATTATATATGTATTCAAGTCCATTGCTGTTGTTTTTATTGGATTTTCATTATGTTTAAAATAACTATTGTAGAGCATTTGTTCATCTCAAGAATATATCTTTGAAATCATGAACTTAAGATCCTACTCTGAGAAATGACCCAAGATCTAGGATAGTAGAGGGCCAAGATAATCAACTTCAGATACCACCTATATAATTCTTGAAATACCAGAATGTATTTATTTCAAAGCAGTGAGAGTTGCTTGAATTCCTAGATTTAATTATGAAGATAGAGGTGTTTGAAAAGCTACCTCATGTTCAACCTCATTCTAATAATTCAGAGATTATGGAAGGAAATGAAATCTAAATTAATCCTTTGATGATTACTAAAGCATGTCTAAAGCATCTTCTAACTGAATAATAATGTATCTGAATAATAGTACAAATGGACACAAATAGAGAAATGATTAAATTAAAAGGATGGATGAAAGATTAAATAAGGCATCATTTTCTGTGGCATTATGGGTCAATCAGTCAAACTTACAGCCGTAGTTTTTAGGAACATTGTTAGATTAGCAAGATGAAATTGTATGAGAATTGATCATATTGATCATGTTGACAAGTCTTATCCATTCTTATTTAAAAGGAAGAAATTACATGTATTATAAAAAACAAATGAACTTATTGAAAATTTCTGCAATATCTCGATAAATTTAAAAAAGTTTATCACAACATAAATTTTTAGAAAATAAAATTTTCCTTTTCTGAAAAAAATTTCAATTTTCAGGACTTTCTATATATTTATAATTAGATTATTGTAAATTCATCAAACTACTATATACCTTTTTAATTTTATGATTGTGATAGACTGCAAAATATGGCCATAAGTTTTCCTCATTTGCATACCCATTTGGGATATGACAGTCCTGCTCTGTTTCCCCAAGGATGGGGTTCTCTGTCTCCTCTCTCTGAGTGTATGTGTGTATGTGTCTTTCTTTGTCTCAAACACATAACAAAGTTTTCCATCTTGAGGGAAAGGCTTGGGATGAAGAAGCACAAGAGAGAAAGAGTCTCCTTTCATTCTTGCTATTCTTGTACAGGCCTCAGTGTTGAGAGGTCTCAAACCTGGAACCATCTTAGACATGTCATGCCAAGTTGACTGATCTAAAGAGCAACTTTAAGATTGTCACCTGGTGAGTCAAGTCAAAAAACTATACAAATGAGTTTAGCCAGAATTGCAAAATTTTGAGCAAATAAATGAATTATGCTTTATTTAAGCCACTAAGTTTGATATAATGTGAAATGCTTGAATAACACACAAAGTAAATAACCAAAGCAATGATAAATGGTTTCCTTTTTGTTTTCATTTTCCCATGAAAATAAAATGTTGGGCTTTGAGATGAATATAAAGTTGTAAGTTAATTTTGAAGTTAGAAATAAAGTAATATCTATGAATTTCTTAGTATAAATTACACTGTCATAAAACTCATTATTAAAAATCAGACACAAGAAACATTTGTACTAAATTTATTTAACTAGTCACTACACTATACCTATTTTCCTGTACCTCCCCATGATCATGATCAAAATTTAGTCATGAATGTTGTCCAATTTAAACCCTGACTCATATAATACACATATTACCATTCTCCCCACCCCATAGAAGGAATAGCTTTATATCCTTCTAATTAAAATTCTGTTGCTTAAATGTTACTTATAAGTAAAGCTTTCAGTTGGTATTAAATGAATTCATATACATGAATACTGTCATGGTGTGGTTATATTTTTTTGCTTGTAATTTATGTATTCAATTTTCTGCTTGTTAATTATGCTATTTACTTTGTATTTATGAGTTATCTGTCAGTCCTACTAGGGAAAATTGCATAGACTTCATCAACTACTTTGATTACATTTTTTTTAGTTGGGAAATATTTTAAGGTTCAGATCTTATTTTTCTGGGAAATTGTCATTGGGATATTAGTCTCCCAAAGCTTTTAAAATACAATGTCATAAGATCTCCTTTAAAATGTTCACCTCTACCAACCTGTATGATATGTGCCTACAATAGCTTCCTAGAACTTTGCTCTAGGAAGAAAAAGAATGCATATACCACAAACGAATGCATATACCATCATGTTACAAAAATTACTAAGATTGTTTTAATATCATTATATTAAGAAGTTTTTATCTTACAACATTTATATTTTTTAAAATAGAAGATAGCAAAAGCAAAACAGTATTTAGTTTTCGTTCTACACTTACATGTTGTATCATTCATGTTCTCTGAGTTCTTATAAATCCTTTTTAGTTTATATGATTTTCTTTCTGCAACTTTGTCCAGAAAAGAAATTAGCAAGTGTGATAATAATAGCAAATAAAAAGCCTATCAATTTATGCACTGTAGTGATTGGTTATCACTAAGGGGTATCCAAATATTTTCTTCTTATCACAATATATGTTTTCTCCCATCTGTTTTACCTTTGGGTGCATAAAAAAACGAAGTCACTGAGTTATGTTTTCACCTTTTCCCACATCCTGTAACACATGGTGACTCAGTACATATGATACAAGATTAGCACAGCCAAGATGCATACTTCTGCTACATATACCAAAAAGAGCATTTCCCAAGAAGCAGCTTTATATCTGCTGCCAAGACAAGAAAACCAATCGTACTATTACAAAGCAATGATGGTTCTTCGGGCATAATGTCTCTTTTCCTCCCACTGAATGAATTACTAAACAATTACTAAAAAATTATGGACAACAAAAATACTGATGCTCATGAATCTTTGAGAAGAGGCATTGGTAATGACCTCTTAATTTGTACTTTCTCACCTCCAAATATCACCCAAATCATGCTGCTTGGAAGAAAAGGTAATGAAAATGTTAAGAAGCTATACAAGTCTGAATTCAGTTAATCTTTTTCAAAAAAGATAATATATATGTATGGTATTCTTACCCAAATAAGAAATTTCTGTTTGATTGAGCTACTGTAGCTTTATTATCATATTTAATGTACAACAGATTTAAATGTTTAAAAATTAGTCACTATTGATTAATATGCTGTTATTAATTAATGTTATTATAACCATAGTTTTCTCCATACTCTCTAAAAGTTAGATATTTATCAGGTTGAAGTATGTGTTATATGATAAAAATCTTGTTGAAGTCAAAGTTTGTTTTCTAAAGAAAGCTTTCAGAAACTTCCACCTTCATTATTTGATGTATTCTAGACCCATTTCTCCAATAATGATTATCAATTGTTGGTTCAGCTCTTTGTCCTCTTGACACTCCCTCTACATGATCAGCAGTGGTTCTAATCCTAAAGGGGCCTTATGTAGTCAGAGTAAGTTCAGCTAACCTGCATCTATGTGAGAGATCATTTGATTTTCTGCTACCTCTCTCCCCCATCACTTTAATCACATTTTGATGAGTAGATAACCTGGAAAGTTAATTTGGATATAACTGTGGTCTAAGTTTTTCATATTTGAAACTATATTAGAGCTTCACTCCTTTTTGCCTCATGGATTGATGCAGAAATAATTACAACAAAATTAGTTTTAAGAGCATGGATTATACATAAGGAAGAAACAAAATTTCAGATACTGAAAATTTAGTTTCTAAAATTTTAGTTTCTGAAAATCTAATTTCTCCTTATGACAAATGTCTTTTTTTGCACAAAAGATAACAAACAACAATAATTTATAAAGTGCCATTGCTGCTATCATTTACCTGTGGTATATCCATGGGCACACTTTAACCATTCAGTATATTATTGCCAAATATGTTGTGCATAAGGTTGAAGGCTAAGTAAAGGGATATAACAGTCAAAATAAAGAAGAAAACCACCATGTGATATGGAAGCTAGATTAGCTTATTCAAGGCAGCAGACATTAGCTAAGTGATAAAACTCCTGAGGACACAGTGTTTAGCTTTGGAAGAAAGTCGGGTGTAGAGGTGAGAAATGGTATACTCAATTGTTGAACATAAAAGCAACTGAAATAAAAAATGGCTTTTAGGAATATCTATATAGGAATATATTTGAAAATAGCTTTGTCCCACTTAAATCAAAGAGATTTCAACAGCTCCCAATCACAGCATGGCAAGAAATAATACATCTTGTACTAGGTATTTATCCTAGTGCTTCTGAGTGGGAGGAGAACTGCACCTCCTGAAGTTCTGGTGAGTATGATAACTGCAAATAGGAAAGAGCTACTACAAAAATTTTCAATACTGCAACTGGAGACAAAAAGAGAAAAAAAAAATGAGATTCATAGTTTATCTCTAACCTAAAAAAGATACCCGATACCCGATTTTGGGGGAATCCTGATGAATCAATGCCTAACTTAACTTGGATTGGAACGTAATAGTATGTCGGAGAGTTCTTAGACATAGAAAAAAGCAAAGGGAGACAGTAGAAGGTTGTATTCTCTATTTTTCCTCATGTTTAAAGCAAGCACTTTAGAATGCATTTTATTCTTTTTCTAGGCCCCAAATTGTTCACAAAGTCTTCTGTCTGGTCCATTAGCAAGAAGCCTACTTAGTTATATTTCTAAAATATTTAGTAAGTGCATTCTTTGAAATCTCTATTTCCTCCGACATAGCTCTAGTAATGCATTTCTTTTATTTTTAGTTTTGGACTGTCTTCCCATATTATAACATTATTTCAGTAGGGCAAGGCTCATCCTATACATGTCTCCATAGAGCCTTTAACTGTTCAGCATATTACAAGCAAGTAAGAAGAGAACAATAATTATTTATGCTAGAAAAATCAGTACTGTCTAGTAATTTGTAACTTCTTATTTCAGAATTTTATGCTTACCAAAGCAATTATATATTTATATATAATTCATATATAAATATTTATATATAACTTATATAAATATTTATATATAACTTATATAAATATTTATATATAATATATACAAATATCTATATATACAATAAATAATTTATATATTTCAAAGAAATTTCAGAAAATATGCATGGCATGAAAAGAGGGTCAGTCTTTGTAACAGGAATAAACATGTAGTTGATGGTAAGAAGCTGAATACAAAGCTCATTGAGCTATTAAATGACCTAAGTTTTATTATAGCAGTATGTCAAAATTAGTAACTACAGGTATTAAGCTGTCATATAAAATTTACAGAATTTTTTCATCATTAAAATTAACATTTTGACTGCATGTTTTTTCATATCATTGAAGACATGGGGGATTTTTCTTTCAATTTCAATTAGACCTTCATTGTTGAGAATATCTTTTCAATTAAGAATCAAAACACCCATGATTCCTGCAAGCACTCTGTTCATTTCCTCTCACAAATCACACTCCTACTTCCAGAATCCTGCGGTTACTGATTACATATAAGCTGCTAATTAACTTTCTGAGAAACTTGTTTTAGGACTTGTGAATATTGAGGGCACAGTTAAAGTTCCATGCAGAATTAATGGATATCAGCCCACTTCTAATTTTTCCTTTCCTATAGATTGGTGTGGTGTGTGTGTGTGTGTGTGTGTGTGTGAGAGAGAGAGAGAGAGAGAGAGAGAGAGAGAGAGAGAGGAAGAGAGAGTCATTGTTTTTCATTTAACAAATGCACTGACAAAGAGAAGGTTAAGAATAGTTTGTGAGGTTGGTGGGGTGATTCAAATTAAAAGGTTGTTTAATTCAGAGTTGTGCTGAGTTTCCTGATCTATTCCTAGTCCCCTGATAGACACAGGTTTCACCCACAATCTGCAGTCAGCACAAGTTATATTAAAGCGAGGAGGTTGATGTGTATGTAAGTGTATCAGTAAGGAAAGAGGTGGAAGTCATTAGAGGCAACAGAGGACACAATTAAGTACCAGAGTCCAGTCTAGTTCAGTTCCCAGGCAAGTGTGGGAAAGAATGGAAAAACAGAGCATTCTCTTTTCATTGGGTTTTCTCCATGACTCTTCTTTCCACAAAATATGGAGTGCTTTGGGAAATGTAAAGGACAGTGGGGAGGCTTAGAAATTAAACAGCAGGAACAGGTGTCAAGACATAGGTGAATTGGCTTAACTGAGTCAGAAGAAAGCTGCAAAAATGGGCTGTAGTTACTGCATACAACCTCATCCTGCAGGAACTCTCTGAATCTTTATTTGTTGAAAAATTTAGCACTGCACTAGTTGTGTATCTATGCTAAAGTGATGTTTCTGCATATCTGTATTACAGTGATATGTATATGTACACATATACATATACCATATATACATAGTATATGTATATGTGTATATGGGTGTGTGTGTGTGTGTGTGTGTGAGCATGTTTTTGAAGGTCAAACTCTTCTGAGACATCCTAATGAGCCCGGTCTTCAAATGACTCCAGCCCCAGTTACCATGCCATGTGACTACAACTCCATCAGTCATCTCTAGTGAAACCAGCAGAAAAACCTACCCATCTGAACCCAGTCAAACCAAAGTAGTAATATGTTATTGCTTTAAGGCTGCTGGCTGTACATAAGCAGACATGGAAGTCTGCTTCATGCATATAGACACATAATACTACTATTATCTATACTACAACTATAATACAATGATTGTACTGACAAGGTTTTCCTTGCCAACCAACTTATTTATCTTCTCTTGAGTTGGTTAAGTTTACAAATAGTAATGGTTCATTCTTCTAGCTATCAAAATATTGATGAATTTTTGACATGTCACCAATGAATTCTACATTAGAAGCAGATCATGGCATGTTGTAAATGAAATAAAAATGCCTGAAGTTTGCTTATATTTTCAAGATTTAGATACTTTCTAGTTTTATACCTGAATTTTTAAACTTACTAATAATCAACTAGTTTTTCACATTTAGAACAACTGCATTATTAGTGAATCTGTAAAGGCCCAAATAAACATTTTAAGATTTGCAGATGACATAAGGTCCCTTTCACCAAATAATCTGTCTTGCTTTACAACAACTACTAAGAATGTAAAAATCATTCTTTGTTCCAGGGCATTAAAAAAAACAAAATTAGATTTGACTCATGAAACTTAATTTGATGACCTTTGGCATAAATAGTGGGAATTATATTTAAAAATTTGTTTTGCTACAGCCAAAGAGCTTCACTTTTCTTCCTGAGTATAATGGGACTAATATTGTAGGCAGTCAGAAATGACAGGTGTTCTGTGTTATAGGAAAGATGGCTCACTTTGAGAATAGGGATGTTAAACATTTCCAAGAGCCCACAATAGTGTAGTCAATTTTAGAATAGCCTCATCTAATCTTAGGAAAAATGTGACCCAATTTAACATGGGTAGCAAGCAATTTTTATTCCCCAGAAAAGGGCATTCTGTAAAATTCTGAAATGTCATCTTTAATATTCTTTGGTTATTTAAATTGGGGTAGGTTGGACAGGATGAGAATCACCACTTCTCAATGGGATAATACAATTTTCCATCTCTTTTTCCTCCATTCAGGCCAAATCTTTATTCTTTATAACTAATAACATAAACAATAGGGTTGTAAACCTATTTGACATTTTCAGTTTGTAAAGTTCTCATTTTTAAATGAAAGTGAAATGATTTTGCTATCTTGATTATATCTAATAATACTTGTCAAAGATTCAATCTCATAACCTAGAGGAGATGGTTGAATTCAATTATCTTCAAAATAGATCAGTATATGCACAGACAAGTACTCAGATATTGTATATTTTCTTTAGAATGCTGCACATGCTCATTCTAGTGTTATTTTAAATTTTGCATCATATTTGGCTGGCTAATCCTATGCATGAAGGATGAGGGAAGGATGACGGGCTTTTAATTTTAAGCATTGTCTTGAACAGAGAATCCTGTCTTCTATTACTTTTAGGGACCAGGTATTCTCTCAGCTTGCCGTAGTTTTCTCTGGATGCATAGTTAACTTCTTAGTTCATCATATTTCAAATTATACCTGTAATTTAGAGAAGAATCTGAGGATTTGGAGTAGAAAAGGTCACATTTACCAACCATTGTCTTTCAGAAGAACATTCTCATTTGCCTTAGTGACATGGTTTTTGTAACAAGTGAATTTTATACTTGGAACCATTGACTTACAGCAAATGATTCAGCTATTATTTAGTGCTTGTCAATCTCTCTCTCTCTCCTCTCTCTCCCCTTCTCATTTCACTCCTCCACCCAAGCAAGGTTTCTTATTAATATAAGGACAGGGCAATAGTGAAAAAATGCACCACTGAAACAGAACAAAGGGAAGGGAACGTAGCCAAATCAAATTAACATCTAAAAAAAAAGTTTATCTTATGACAGAAATGGGAACATATTTGGAAATAAATCAAATACAAATTGTGAAATGTAAGTGAGAAGCCTAAGCACTGTTTCCAGAGAACATGTCCACCCAAAGATGTAATGATTCCAGTTAGTTTCCATTTCTTTGTTCATTCTTTACCACTATTCATCATGTCTTTAACTCCTTCTCTCTTCACATTTCCATAGCTTGGAAACAGCCATTATTGCAGATTCCAAAATTTCTTTCATGTTAAATGAGAAGATGCTAAAACCAACATTATATTCACAAGTGAAATGGTTCAGAATTTAGATAGGCGCTGAAGAAAATTTGGATGATTCCAATAGAACAGCTATGAGTTAGTATAAAGTTTTTCTTTATAGCCAAGGATATAACACAGGTAAACTCTTGCAAAAAGTACATTTTGCAACAAATTAAGAGCACAGTGAGAAATATCCCTTTAATATACAAAGACTTTTCTGTAGGACATTAAATAGGAAAATAAGTTATAGATATCCAAATGCATAAATAGCTTTTAAAAGCTGCTAATTTTTTTTCAGAGTTACATATGGCAACAATATCCTCAAGCTATTAAGAATTACAGTACTTAAAAATCACAGCAACACTTATAAATTAGCATATGGACGCTGTACACGTGAATAAATTTGAAGGTTATTTTACTGAGTGATTGAATCAATTAAAAAATAATGTCACACATACTAAAGAATACCATGTGGTCATTGCTTTACTTAAGTTACTTAACTTATTTTCTCTTCAACATCTACCAGCATTGCACATGACATTTCTAAATTCTTTTATTAACCCTTTAAAATTATCTCTATTTTCCTTGTAATTTTTTCCATCTCAGGTATTTCATTCTTTTCTAGGAATAAGGGTTTCCCTCCTTTATTAATCTACATGCATTACACATTTATTTAGAAATGCTATATACTGATTCATCTGCATTTTCACAGTTTATTACTAAAATTATATATAGGTAATCAAATAGTAGATTCTGCTTTTTATGAACTACATATTATTCTGTTTATTTAATTGTATAATCCAGAATTATGCTAATTTTTTAATCAGCAAAGCAGTGTTAACCAAGTACAGCTAAGAATTCACAAGGTAACAGCCAGCATGTGCTCAACTAATCCATTTCAGACTTGAATTTGTGCAGACTAAGGTCCCTTTAGTAAATATGTTGCCTTGCAGTTGAATCTAGGGAACTCAATTTCATTTGCTTGTAATCATTTTTCAAACTGTCAAGGTCATTTCTAATTCTAATCCTGTCTTCCAAGGTGCTCACACATCCTGATGATGTGATGTACTTGGCAAATTTAATGACTACTCTCTCCAACTTGTAATCAATCACATACAGAGATATTAAATGTACCCAGGATTGCTCTCTGCAGAACATCACCTGTTACATGCTTAAAGTCAGCAGTTTACATTGTGTTATTTAAATTCTGGTGATTGCCTTATTTTCCTTACTGATCCTCACAGAAAGACAAACAGGAGTCTCACTGAGTTAAGTGAGCCCAAGTAGATACAGGAAAATAGTCCCTTTTAGATAACATCTTCCCTCTGAGTACTTTACAAATCATGGCAGTTAGCCTTGACATTCATTCATGGATAAACCAAGGAACTGGAGAGTGAAAGACTTTGTCTCTGCCAGATTTACAGTTCTTTTGATTTACAAAAGATAATCAGCATGCTGCTGGTGATATATGTAAATTTTACTTTGTTCAATGAAGAGAATGATTTACTGAAATGTTTCTAACTGTTCTATTTCTCTTGTGTAGAGTTAAAAGAGTAAAAATGTGAGATTTTCAAATTGTCATTTCAAATTGTACTAAACAATTCTATCTATAATATATAGCTCAGAAACTTGGATTATGGGACAGAGGAAATTAAAATTTTATTTCAAGCAAGGATTAATTAACTTTCAATTGAAGAAAATTACATTTCACTATTATAGTCTGAATCTGTTATGTGGTTATGAATGAATGAGGGGTCTATTTTCTTAACTATGAAATATAAGTTTGGGTTAGCTTTGGTGTGGTAAATGGCTTTATCTGAAGTGTTAATTATTTGAAAATGGTTAACTTAAGTGGTCTACTGCAAATTGTGAGGTATATTTTATATTACAAGGGAAAGAACATTCCATGAAGTAGTGATATCTCCCACGGAGACAGAAAAAGGGACAAGACATGGTTTGTGCTATTTGTTAGACACACACTAGCTAATTTTGAAAAGCCCATTTTTTTGCTGTTAGGATTCAATGAGAGTCTATGAGAACATAGCCAAAATGAAAGGAAAAATGATAAATGATATTGTTCACATCAGGACTCTTGGGAGAATAATCCCTACCTGGAGTTCTACTCCTTTAGCTAGAAAAGAGCAACTATATTCATTATGATACAGTAAAGGTTTGTGAACAATATTTTGTAGGTAACAGGAGAAATGGCATCAGAGGTTCTTTCATTTAAGATGAATGTATGAGTCTAGTCTTGATTCTGAACATTTGCTCTCACTGTTTTCATCAGCAATCATTTGTTCTAACTTTCAAATTACTTACTGTTACTTTTGGGTGCTTTTAACATTTCTCAAAGTAAACTTCTAAAGCAGGGAACAAGCAGCCTTTAATGATTTACCACTCAGTGTTTAGTTTCTACTTAAATGTCGCAGGTATACTTTTCATGTATAATTATAAAACCCAACTATTAGTCTCTAACTTTTTGTTTGGAACATCAGTGATTTGAGTCTGATGTGTCCCCATTTAAGGTTAATAATTCATATAATTTTCTGGGCAACAAAGGATGGTCTCAGTCATAACTGCTTTTAGTCAAGGACTTTGGAGTAATGAATGTTACCAGGTCATATAAAATTTTGTAAAGATTTGGTTGTATGGATGCCCCCCTTTTAAAATTTTAAACATGAACTGTACCTTATTTTTTCAAGTAACATTTTCATGGCATGCATCACTTCATCTTTTATAAGGAGTAAAATTCTACAGTATTTTTTGAATCCAAATACTCTGACAAGTAGATTAGTGTCAAGTTTAAGAAGAAAAGAGAATAATTTAGTTTTGAGTTTAAAAAACACACCATTTTATTCCCAGATTTAAACCAGGCATAACAGTAAATGCTCCTGAGTCCAACTGGAGAGGAACTAGAGCTTTAAATGATCAATTAGATATGAAAGATGCTGCAGAAGAGGGTCTGGGGTCACAATGGGGAAGGCACATGTGGGAAACTACTATATTTGCAAATAAAGTGCAATTTTATTTTACTTTCCTACCTACTTCCAGCTGGGTGAGGAACAAGGTCCATACATTTGATTAGAAATAATAAGTAGGTTACCTAAAAAGAAATTTGCAACAAGAGTCTTTTGAATATGAGCCAAGACAAGTGAGCAGGCAGAAGGCATAGCTTTGAACCAGAAAAGCTGCTTTAAAGGTTTATTCAAGAAAATTTGAGGCAAGGTTAAGAGCATTGGTGGGAAAATCTTACAGGTGTTTAAAAATGCACCAAGTTGAGAGTGTGAAGAAAGTGTTAATTATCAAATCATGAGGAACCTGGTCTACAGGATCCTGACTGACCTTGCCTGAAGTGACTTTTGGAACCTGGTCTTCTTCTCCTCACTATTTGAAAAGGTAAGCATGCCAAGCAGATATATCCATCACAGGAGTTTTGCACATCTTTATTTCTTCTGCCAGGATATTTACTTGTAGTACTCTTTTACTTTATTCAGCTCTCTGCTCAAAATTCTACCTTTTTTCCCCAGACCGCATTATCTAAAATACACAATTGTTAGTTATCAGGATTGTTTTTCTTTATAAGTCATCATCAGTTGTTAAATTACTGTTAGATCAATGAATGACTAAAGGGGCCAGTAAAAGTGAAAGGAACAGAAGGATGAGTAGTCAAAGTATCAACATTCTAATGAAGTGAAGAAATGAAGTCAATCTTACAAAAGTAAGACACAGAAGTGTGAAGCAGAGAAGTTGGGGTTCCCTTTTCGTAGATTTCCAGCAGAATGACAGAGGATTTAATTTGAGCACAAAGGGATGAACTAGTGCTCTTCACCCACGGGAGTTTTCTGACATGCTGACAGAGTTCAGGAATTTGAGGTGGAATTATTTGGTGAAATATGTGATTTTTGAGGTGAAGTGACTTTTATTATTTATTGATAGTTCTAAAACTAAAGAATACAAATACAATGGACTACAGATATTACCAATATTAGAATGCACCCAAATTGTAATTTGATTGTATTACAGTTTTGGGATATATATATCTTCTTGCAATTACATATATAATATAATTAACTATATTATATATATATTATATTATATAATTATATATATTATATATATAATATATTAATATAATATTAATATTATATTATATTAATTATAATTATATTATATAAATATAATTATATATGATTACAAGAAGATTCATAATAAACTAATAAAAGAAAACATGGTTATTTTTGAAGAAATATGTACTTTATAGTCACTTTAATGATGGATACCAAATTCTCATTTTGTTTTAGACATGTTTATTTCTGGAGGGTCATTTGTTTCTCTTTAATACATCTTTTTTATATTTACAAGGCCAAATGTTACTTTCTACTTTATATTTTTAAGCATTTAAAGAAAATTCAGGAAGTGGTTGTACTCTCACTCTTTTAAGAAATGTAATAGAGTTTCAGAGTTTTGATAGACATTTTCCACACATTTCTTTATAAATAAACTATTGACCTTCAAAAACTGCCTATCTACTCCAGATCACTTTTCCCCCGACTGTATATGTTGTTATGTGCTTAAACCCTATCCTTAGTCTATTCTTCTCTTAGGAAAGATTTGGTGGATTTAATTATTAGTATTTATTTTAGTACTTGTTCAAAAACCATTTGCAGTGTTGCTCAAGTTTCTCAAGTATTGTAGTTAAAAACTAAATGTGGTAAAATATATACATCAAAAATATAATCTTAATCCATAATGTTCAAATTGTTAAGGAAGCTTTCCTTTTCTATTCTTTCATACATAAGGAAATGTATGAATACAAACTCATAAGGTAAATGCAGTCATAAGGAAGAATTTATTTACCTAGCTAGAGAAAATTTTAGTTTGTTCTAATAGTCTCCAAAATTTGATTGTTTAAGGAAGAAAACATACATTTCTCATAGTTGTGATTCTTGCTATCTCTTTCAAAAATTAATAGTTATAGTTCATAGACAGAAATTATAGTTATTTGTTCATAGCAAACAAACAAAAAAGATAGGAGCAGAAGAGGACATTCTAGAGAATCTACCCTTTGATAAGTTAATACATTGTCCTTGGTCTGAAGTTTAAAAAAATAATATTTTTCCATTGAGAGAATTAGCATTGATTTATAGACTATATAGACTATATAAATCCAAAGCTGAATTCATTGTTTTCCCAACCAAATCTCTACCTCTTTCTGCATTCCCTACGTGTATGAAAGGTGCTGGTAATTATTCAATACTAAATCCAGAAACAGGGTAGTTATCCTGGAAATGGCTCTTTTCCTCAGTCCAAATATCTTTTACCTTTTGATTTTGTCTTTCACATATATCCCTGCCCCCATTATTTAAGCTTAGGTAGTAGTTGATTATGTTACCTTAGAAAAACATGAAAATAATCATCTTGGCTCTTGAAGCAAGAAAAATGCTTATTAAAAAAAAGAGGAATCCTTCCCCCTAATTATTGACATTAAATTTGGGTTTTAGAAATCTTATATCATAATTGAGTACTTATGGGCAGTGAAACAGATACTTTTTTACTCTATCTGTATTAGTATCTTAGTAAGATAACTTCGAATACTTATTTTATACAGTAGTCCTAAAATGTCATCAACTTATACAATAGTTTACTGATCAATTCATTTTCCCACCAGAAAATAGAAGAGTATCTAATCTTATATGAATCTGAAGTGGAAATTGCAAGAAGAAAATACCTATCCAAAGCTTCTTTTGGGGAGAAAGATTTAGAGTGTGTAAACATGTCAATCTCTCTTAAAGGTTGTTCACATAACAATCACTGCTACGTTTCTGGGGCTGAGAATGGAAAGAAAGCTGAAGTGGTATAATTACTGTCACAGACTAGATGATAGACTAGAGTTCATCTTTACTGAGGTAGATTAATTTTGCTTTTCAATTTAGTCTGTTCTGTATCTGACAAGATAGATCATTTCAGAGATCTGTTAATCTGATTAGGATTCTTGTATTAGCAGCTATCAAATTTACAAAGGTTCAGTGGTCTGATGTAAATGGATACCTAGAGTGTACAACTAATCTATGAGAAAGAAATAGAGAATGAGGTTTTATTTTTCAATTCCCTAAAAAAAAAGCCTCCACTTTTTGGGAAAAAAAAATTTTGTTGTGATTTCTAGATGTAAGCACTGAAATTCTGATTTAATGTGAAACACACAACTATTTTTTCTCTAATAGAACATACTCTGAATATAAGAAAACATTTTTCTGTTTGTAAGCACTTCAATTTCCAACTTTGACCTTTTTCCCTTGAAAAGTTGCACTGTGCTTGTTACTGATAATTTGCTCTGTTGGTATAAAATAGACTCTTGAAAACATCAGTGAGAAAATTTCTATAACTACCAAAAGTCAAAAAAAAATCCTTACACATAAGTGGAATTCAGATGACTAAAAGTTTAGTCCTACTTACAAAGCTTTTTTTTTATATCTTTTATTATATTAGGTGAATATATTGCATATCTTTTAGTAAACTCCATAATAGCTTTTTTTTAGTTTATTTTTTGCTGTACTAGACAGATTAAAGTTTAGTTTACAACAGATTTTATAAGCAACAACTAATAAAATCTTATAGTAGGAAATCCCTTGAGGTATATACATGAATCTCCTTTGCTACTCCTAAATTCTTTTCTTAAAGATTTGTTTTTTCAGCTAATGACTTTTTTTTTCTTTTTAAATCAGATCCTTTTGTCTGACAGTGGGTAGTTAGTTTCAGACATGGAGTAATTGTTCTAACATGCAAGAAAGAAACTGACAATCTTCAATTCTCCATTAACCAGCCTGATTTAGGACTTTGAAAGTAAAAACCAAGCTTCAAAAATCCAAAAACTAAAAAGTGCTAAGAATTATTATGTTAATTAAAATCCTCACCAAGTTAAATGACAGTAAATTAAAAGTTGATTAACTTTTAAGTATTCATTTAATTACAAGGTGACATTTACTGTTACATTTTTTAAATTATTTTTCAAGTTGAATCCTAAATTCTAGTCAATTAATTGGAAAGACAGAAATATAACAAAGGATATGAACAGTTAATAGAAGAAATACAAATGGCTTGTGAATACAAAAAAATGTTTAATTTTGTTATTAATAACATGTATGTCTATCTATATGTATATATATATATAAATTTGATAAGATGACCATTTTCTCTCATGGAAACCAAGAGAGATGCACAATGTTGCTGAAATTATCAGAGTTTTACATCTGAGTATAAATGGTTAAAAAACAACAACAAACAAACAGCTTCCTGAGAAGTAATGTGGCAAGATGATACTTAAAGTTGATACATTTTTATTTAGGAATTCTCCTAGAACTCTATTACTAAAATAATCATAACCTAAGACAAAAGACATAAACATAGAAATTACTTTTAGTAGGAAAAAACCAACAACAGCCTAAATATAAGGCAATCAGAATGAATAAATAAATTATAATACCTTCAGAGTTTGGAATAATTTGGCACTATTAAAGTTGTTTTTCACTGAGTACATATCACCTAGGAATAATAGTCAACAGTGGTTGAAGCAAGAAAAGTATGATATAATTTGCATGTAGAATAATCCAATTTTAAAAATTCACATAAATGAAAAATAGGATTGAAAATGAGTATATCAATCTATGAAGAGTTACTATTTGTAGGTGGTGAAATTACAAGTTTTGTTTTCTTCATACCTTTATTAGCCTGTAAATACACATTTCTATTAGAGTTAGGATAATTAAATTTTTTGAAATTAACAGAAAAATGACTCCTATAGTACAAGAGAGCAAGTTAACTGCATAGCTGCTAAATTTTGAGGAAAAGCACATTTGAAATAGTTTTGAATTACTACTTAACACTAAATTTGCATCAAATGGACATTAATGAATAATAATGTCAGTTGTGTGAAAACTTTTGTCTTTATTAACATTTCAAGACCCTTAACTATATATTTATATGACTTGAATGAAAAATTCAAATACATCATAGCTTATACAAATTATTACCTGACATAAATAATTAATATTTGGCATGTTACATATCTTTAAATATAAAATTTTAAAGTACTAAACTTTATAAAAACATAAACACTTTACTCCTCTCCAAATTTAACAATTGTAGTCAATTTGAGGACAGAGATAAAGGTAATTTTGATAATATTCTCTGCTTCCTTGTAAGTTTTTTTTTAATCTATAAAATCTGACTCACTCCTATAGCTATCTCTAAACCTAATAAATACTCCTTGCTTGCATATTTGGGACAGATTCATTCTATTAATTAGGTCTCAGATCTAATTAGTATTTGGGGTTGTGTATGGGCTGGGTGTTTACAAAGGAGTCATATTGAGCAGATTCAATTTGCCTTCTGTGTGCTGACCAGCACCATACATGGCACTAAAACAATTAACTCAGTCAGTGGGAGACTATTTCTTCACTGAGCAGAGAGCATCTACATGAGGGGTTGATGGCATGTTAGCTGAGCAGAGACATGCAGCTGGCATAATTAGGTACTTTCAACTCCAAACGAAATTTGTTTTCAACAGTGTTTAGAGTTTGCACTGTAAGCACACAATAATACCAAGCTCTGGGGTGTGGCCAGGGCAGCACTAGTATGGACTAGAGGGAGCATATGTGGCCACAATGTAGCACAGAGAATTCATTTCCCTCTGATTTTCTGAGTTAATGTAATTTCCTTTCCTTCTCAATGTACAAGTGGGGAACTTTGTGGAAATATCAAAATTCTTCATTTTCTATATCACCGTGGCAAATTAGCGAAATCCTGTTCATACTTCATGGTAGTCAAGTGGGATCACCTACAATTCACTGAAATTTCATGCATTTTCCTGACTCTGCCTTTGCACACACTATTAACTCTATCAGGGATTACTTAATTCCTCCTCACACCAGCAGCAATTCATTTGTCATTGTCACTGTCTCCTCTGACTTGTATATTACTGTTGTGTGCTTTATATTTTGCTGTTTAAATGTTCTTCAGTAAGACCAAACTACTACGATTAGTTTCCTCAGAAGGTGCCCTTTGTCTAAATTCCAAATATTTACAGTGCTTTTCCTTTGGTTTACATCATTCTTTTTCTGATTTAACTTAATTCTGGCTCTGCTAAACACTGGGTATTCTCACTACTTGAATCTAAATCTCCTCCATTTTCCATTTTGTGTACCCCCCCCCTATAATTACTAAGTTTATCATCTGAAGGTAAAGTCCACTACACTGAGAATTCCTATACAATTCATGAATTAGTGAATGAACAAATGAATAGACTACTCAAGTATTGCTTCACTTTTCCTACATACGTGTCTTCTATACTTAGTAATGAGGGCAGAAGGTACAAGAGGCAAGGAATGTATCTTTTATACCTTGAAGTCTGCCATCATTTGGCATTTCAAACATAATGGATTTTCAATACTTATAGGATTTTCTTGTTGTTGTTGTTGTTATTGAGGACTGAATTGAATTTTCCCTTTGTATTGTTGTTCTCATATGACATCATAGATCTCTTTTCTAGAAGGGTCCTTAGAGATCACTTAGTCTAATCTTTCCACTGACATTTCTTTTGAATTTCACTGTGATGGTATTTTAGGTTTTTTGACCCAGAGGCAAAATAGGTTAGTTAAGGGAAGAAGTGCTAAGAGTGCATAAATGAAGTTAAGGACACTTTTGGCTGTCTTTTCTTTCTTTTGAAAGATTTGGAAGAAAGTAGAGGAAAGAGATGCAGGCACTGAAGAGTGGAGTAGCAGCTTCCAAAGAGATTCAGACAGAAAATGGTGGCCCTCGAAGGCTCAAGAATTTAAGTGAGAGCAGGGTCTAAGGGAGAGTGTCCTTTGAGAGCAGGGTAAAGGAAGGCTGTGTGGGTCAGGTAGGATCTGGAACAAATCTGCCAGGAGGTTTATAGTCTGGAAGAATGTTAACCAAATTTAATTGGGTCTCATTATGGCTCAAACTGAATGAGATCATCTTTAGAAGTGTGACATTTTAGACTATCCTTTGGAGCATAGGGAACTCAGGGATGATTACATTATTGTTCTTTTCCCTCACCAGCAATTTTACATAATAAAAATGGGTTTAAACTTAACATCAGGTGATTTAGAAAGGGAAATAAAAACACTTCACCCAAAGCCAAAAATTAGTCATGAAAGTATGGTATATCTTCCAATGTCGTATTAGAGAACTGTTCTGACTTTTTGAAAAGTACATTATAGCAATGTGACTTGAGAGGTTAGAGTACAAGGGCAAGCAAACCACAACTGATTGCTTGGGAAGACATTTATGTTTTTATTTTATGTACCACAGCCCCTTCAGGGAACAGTTAAATGAATTCTTTATCCCACCTAGGTATGACTCCCCACATCATTTTCAAGAAAAATTGCCTCTATTCTCTGTACACTCAAAGCTTAGGACATAGGGAGATCATCCCAATTCACTCAGCTAATACTAATCTCCACTGACCCAGAAAGTAAAAGTACTTGTGATGTTTTTCCATCTGTGTGTTTTTGGATACACAAAGATTTTCTAATTTTATTAATTTGCATATGACCCATAATTGATAAAATATTTTCTACTATCCTAGCCCTAGTTTTTTTGTCAATATCATGCAGTTATAATCTACTTAATAGCAGAATTGGTGGAGGACTGGTAATTTAGCTATTTTAATCATTATCATGTCTCTAACAAATTATTGACACTATAATTAGGTTAATACTCAAAAATTTAGCAACATGCTTCTCTTCTGCCTTTCTTCACTGTGCTCACTTCAAGATAGTGAATGAAAAATGTGATGTGAATTAGGACTTGTTAAAGAAAGTAGTAAGTGACATACATACTTGAGAGAGAGAGAAAGAGAGAGAGAGAGAGAATTGGACAAAACAGGAAGATGTATTAGATAAATGAGACAAAGAAAATATTTTGCTAGAACTCCCTGCAGGGACTCTCAAAACAAATCACACTCTATCAATGAAGGGTATATCATATGAAAGTAAACAGTCAAAGAAAATTCACACATGTTGGGGTTCTGAGTTTTAACTTTGTCAGATACCGTCAGTCATGCATGCATACAAATTTGAGATCCAGGAGGACTGCCATGGGTTTATAATGATGATTGGGAGGAGGGGACTTCCAGGAAAGAGGGGTCAATTAATGTTCTGGCAATGATGCAGAAGTCCCCCTACCCATATTCAAAAGAGATAATGTCTTCAGTTTTACAAGCCATATTCATTATCAGAGCTTAGCAGAGCAAGTTGAAATCAAGTGAACATGAGATCTTGTCCTGTGACATGAGTAGTCAGACAATCTCACATGTCTACATTGTGATTTTTCCTCTCTAAAACAAGGTTGTGTAAGACATACTATGTTCTCCATTGCTCAGATGCAACTAGATATTGTTTTTGCAGAGAGAGTGACATTACTTAAAGGCACTATTAAAAGCAACAGAAATGCAAAGGTACTGAGTAGATTAAACAGTAAATTTATATTCTTAGACTAAAATATATTTGAGTTTGTGGAAAAGACAGCATTAGAAATTGAAGAAATGGGGTTATATATTTTTTTATACTTGAATATAATGTGTGTTATATCTGAAATTTTGTCTCACAAGAATATACTGAATATATACTGAGGAAGAGTAACACTGATTTCCTCTCCTGAGACCCTTACATATAAGTTTTAAGTTTTTCAGTTACCTCCAGACATACTTAGTATATGGATACAAATTTGAGATCCACGAGACATGCCACAGAGCTTACAATGATAATTTGGTGTGTGTGTATGGGGGGGCGGGGGAATGGGGGTCTTGCAGGCAAGAGAAAGCCTGGAATTTGCAAGAGGATGATATTATTGGTTAATTGATATCTGAATCTATCCAATAGTGTGTAGTTCACCTGGGATGGGATCGTCAAGGAACGCTTCATTATAGAGACAGAAACTAAGTTTAGTCTGGCTTTATGTTAGAGTTTGTATAAAGGACTTGGAGAAAAATACTATGGGGTGAAAGGATATTTGGAACAGAGCTATGAAGCTGAGAGTACATCTAATGTGACAAGTAGTAAAAATTTCACTTGTATATTCAGAATGATTACATATTAGATAATTTGAAATTACGTATGATACAAAATACCTAGAAATGTTGGATAAAATATGGCAAGTATTCAATTTATTCTCAGAATTGAGATTCCAAAAAGGAATGGAAATAACCAAGAATTAGAAGTTAAGTGTATGCTAAATCTAGAATGGTTCCTGATAGAGATGTTATGGCTACCTTGAAGGAGTTCCCCAATCTTGGTAACTAAGAGGACTGAGTATTAGTGGTAATGCAAGCTGAAACAAAGAGCCTTACATCACACAAAGCCTTAAAAAATGGACTTGAACAGGGACACATTTATATGAGCTGAACTGAACTTGAGTGGGAGAAGTCTTTTTTTGAAAAATCTAATTTTAGCATATGTTCAGATTGGTTTAAACAATAAATTTTCACTCTTAGGTGGTTTCAGAATCCACAAATGGAAAGCTGCCATAAGTAACTGGTATTGATATTGTATCAGCGCATATGGAAGAAGGAGCTAAAACTTTTAGGATTCTCAGAGATATGGTTCTGCCAAACATGAACTCAAAGTCTTCAATTGCAAGCACATAAGCAAGACTTAGGAAAGAGCTGAATTAAAATTAGATTGACAAGAACATCAAATAATTAGTTACTGAATATATAATATAAATGCATTATTTGAAATGTTTAAAGAAAAATAGGTTTAAAATATTTTTGAAAAGTGTGTATAGTTAAAAAATACCTAAAGAAATAAGAACTAACAACAATTAAAAGTTAAAATCCAGTGAAGAGCTTAAATAAGTCTACTCCAGAACCAGCTGATAGAGTATTTAATAAATTATATGCATTGAAAGAATTACACAGAATTTAACACAGGCACAAGCTGAAAAATATTACAGAGTTTTAGGAATTTGGAGGCCCCATTGAGGAGATTTAATATGCATTTAATTGAGTTTCTAGTGAAAGGATTCCATATCATATGGAAAAAGTATGGAAGGGAAAATTCAGATATTATCTAGAATTGAAAAACATGGAGCTTCAGAATAAGACAGGCTAATAAATTTCAATCAGTAAACAAAAAGAAATCCCTAGTGAGGCATAATGTGTCAGAATACAACTGTAGAAGACTAGGTGTCATAAGAATATTTTGAAAATATCCTGAGAGAAAGGCACATTTTCTCCAGATGACTATAATTAGAGTGACTGTAAACATCTCAGTAGCATCAATAGAAATCAGACAATAGATTAATCCTTTCATGTATTAAGAAAAAATACTTTAGGATAAATATTTGTTCAAGAGAAGAACATGTATTTTAGTCAAAACAGTACTAAGAATAATTTGATAGTACCAGATCTTCTTTGAATGAAAAATCTACTAAAGCACTAAACATTCCCTATTATAAAAATGATGTTATGTTTAGTCAAATGAAAGGAACAAAATCTCAAAAAATGCTTGGCAAAAAGCTTAAAATTGGGTGAACAAAAACAATCATTGACTTTTGTTATCACTGACAATTCTAAATATTAATTTAAATGACAAAATATATATTGAATAAAAATGAGAGAATGATTATAGAAAATGAGAGAAGATAAATTCTAAAGATTCTCCAATAACAGAACAGAACTAGAGTGTTTAGATGCTATAAGAGAAAATGAAATACAAACTTGAATCATGTCTCTTCCCTAAAATACTTTTTAAAATATCATATAAAAAGCAGAATAAAGGAGAGTACAAGTAACAAAGATACACACCGCTAGTGTAAATATCAGTCATCAGAACCATTCTGAAAAATGCTTGGCAATATCTTGAAGATTAGCTCTTGTACACCCCATGATAAAACAATGCTATCCCCAGGTGAAGACTAGAGCAATCTTTTTTTCAGGAATCTATGGTTAAAAGAAACTTTTTATATGCGCAACCCTAAAGATGAGTGGATTTAGAAGATATATTAGGTTCACATAATAGAATACCACTCAACTAGGAAAGAAAGATGAAATTTTGTTATTTGCAACAACATTGGTAGGACCCATGGAGATTAATGAAATAAATCAGGAGAAAGACAAACAAGAGAAAAATCCACTCAAATGTGGAATGTAATAAAACCAAACAAAGGAACAGTCAAAATTAAAATGAAACAACCCGTAGAAATCCTACTGTAGAATGGAGACCATAGTGGGAAGATGGAAACTGGGTGTAAAGGGGGAAGGACTAGGCTAGAGGACTAAGGTCCTTTGGTGGTGGTTATGACATGATAACATAACACCTGAAAAGAAGTGAACATATACCTCTAAATCATACTAAAAGCTGTAGACTTATGTTACCATGTTTTAAAAAATGCAATAAAAGGAGATATAACAGAAACAAACACAAAAATTAATAAATGATAATCCACTGTAGAGCAATAATTTCATAAAATAAAAATCGCATGGATATTACAGCAATGTGAAATGACTATATGCTTTCAAAACTTACTTTGAATTAACCACTTAAGTAAATGATTGGAACTAATTTATCATCGATAACAGTAATTCATTGGCTGACACTGACGTACACCATCACTGACATAGCACTGCTCTTAAAACTCTTAAATACATGCCTAGCCAGAGATACACTAGAGTAATAAAAGTAATCTGCTTATAATAAGTAGCAAAACAAAATAAAACTATCTAAATGTTCCCAGACTAGAGTGACTAAATTGTGAAACAAAAATACATTTAATATTTAATGATGTGAAACATGAACTAGAAGCAATTTAGTAAAGTGTATAAATATGCTTAAAACATAAAGTTGAGAGGAAAAAATAGTTTTCAGAAGAACATATCATCTATGTCAGCATTTGATCATACAAATGTAATATATATATTTGTGGTAAAGTAGAGAAACGTACTTGAGTGTGATAAAAAAACAAGTTCAGAATAGTTCCAGCTTTCTGAGTGGTATAAATAAGAGAATACTTCTGGATAGACTACTTCAATTCTATTTAAAAACTATATATATATATATAAAACTATATATATATTTAAAATATATATATTTTATACATATATAAATATATATATTTTAAAATATATTTAAAACTATATATATATGTATATATATATATATATATATATTCTTCAGCAGATCAAGTTCCAAATGGTTCATTTTATTCATTACATCATTTTGTAGATTTAAAGTATTTTATAATTTAAAAAGTGACCATCAGGGCACAAAATAAATCATCCCATATCTCTCTAAATTCTTCTAGGATTGGGCAAATAATCAAAACATTATCAAACAGGTTAGCAGAGGAAAAACAAAGAATTTAATAACATGTGCATAGAAAACACACATGATTATAAATTCTAAAGAATAAAAATAGGGACTGATAAAATCTATTCTGTGCTTTGGGACCTGGAACATTAAGGACTGAGAGGAGAAGAATTTCACAATACATACAAGAAAGGAGTGACCACATTCTTACTCTGAGAGTAAAGATGAGGTTCTTAGAAGAAAGCTAACACCTACCCTGCTCCATTCTCCTGGGTAATAATAGGGAGAGAGTGATTACATCTCCAATTCAGAAAAGGGCAGAAGCTTAGGACCTTAATATCTGCTCCAATAAGTGGTGTGGGAGAACTTGGGCAAACAAAAGTTTCTCCTAGTCTTCAGGACCTCATTCCTTTCAAGCAAAACAATCTCTTTAATAATGGCAATTAGAAGGCACACAGGACCTTGTTCAACAGCTTGACATTTTGTTGTCATCAAGAAAGCAAGAGGATTATTCAGGACCTATTGAGACAAGTCCATTTGATCCATAAAACACTGATAAAAATATTTCTAAAATTGAATATTTGCAGTTAGAACAATGTCTTAAATGTTAGCAATCACTCAGCTAAGCCATTTGCTAATAGTGAAGAATTTTGATTTTGAGAAAAAAATTTTAGAACTTCAAATGGTGTGCTATTTCAAGCAGCACAGGATATGCACCAGTGGCTTGTGGTCTGACTCCTTGCCCTAACCTCTATCCCTTGCAAGCATTTTTCAGGCCCCTGTATGTAGGCAGCTTGTATTCCATTACAGGAGATTTTTCTGGGAAAACAAGTATAGAATAGTACTGTACCTCCCACATTGGGATCCAAGTAACTACTGTGTGCTTTTCCCTTTCTTCAGCATTTCAAACATTGTCTACAAACATGTTAATTGTAAATACACAGGCGATCACCTTACTCTTCTGTTTATATAGAGAAAAACATTAAGAATATGTCACTCAAGGGACTCAATTAACAACTTAAAACTAGCAAGGATTTGCCTCAGTGGTCAGGGTGACTTGTACTTTCTTAGTTAGATTCTCCTGAGGTTTAAAAAATTTATTAAGGTTCTCAAATGGTAGGTAGCAAGGCAAAGTCATAATCCTGCCTTAAGAATCATTTTACCATTTGCACACTCACTGTAAGTATTATCTATCAAGTATTATTTTTTATTATTATACTTATTATTTATGCAGCATTCTCAATGCAGTGATTTATTTATTTTATTTATTAAGATAGTAAAACAATGAGGTTATGAAACTCTCCCATTGCTTTATTTTATGTATATAGTATATTTTCTTTTTAGATTTGTGATCAGCAAAAAGCCCTAGCTCTGGGAGAATGCTTATGTATACAATTAAAATTGTGAATGCACATGAAAAATTGTATAAGTGTCCCAGACTTTAAATACATTGGCAAAAAGTATGACTTTCTTGGATTTCTTCAAAGTTAATTTTCAAGCAATTAACAAAATGATTTTCTATGTCACACTAAATCAGAATTTACAAAATTAGAGATAGAAAAATTGCTGATAAGATTTTCTAATACCACAGTTTCCTAACTGCTTTCAAATCTATGTGTTGCTGAGTGGAAATCAGTAAAAATGCTAGATTCTGATTATGTGCTGACCATCACAGGCAGTGTCTGTCACTCCACATTTTTCTACATTTGTCCGATTTCCATTTTCAAAGTCCAGTTTATGACTCATGAGATGAGAGGGAAATTCAATTCCATTTTACTATTAATTGTTAAAAAAAAAAACTGACCCACCCAGGTAGAGACTGAAATTGGAGAGAATGATATACCTCTTCTTAACTAGATCCTTGAACACTTTGGGAGACACAAGAGTTGGGAATATGAGATCTTTCATGCAAAATAATAAATCATAAAATCCATCATAATTAGTGGAAGAGAGAAGAATCCCAGTCTCTAATGAACTTAGAATATTGTTCTTATGCTTCATCAATATGTATAATTTTGGTCAGGTATCACTTTTTACCTATAGGTGCTGGTTTTCTCACCTGTGAAGATAACAAATCAAAGTGAATGATGTTTGTGAGATAGGATGAAAAGAAAGTAGAACAGAAATGTAAATTCTATTTTGAAATGAGCTCTGGCCTGGGGTTTCTCTTTAACATGAGGACAATGTATAATTATAGAAAGTATTTGTACCATTATATAAGAAAGAAAACTTATTTCTACCTAGGAAAAGTATTCTAGTATTTTTTCCAAAGTACAGCATAATTTTTGCTTTAAGCTATAAATTCATTCTAAACAGGAAAATTCAGTATTCCCATCAGCACCTGCAGTGAGGCTTTTTGATTATGAGTTATTTTCTTTTAGTTTTTGTGAATATGTTTCTTTGGCTCTACAGATAGTAAGTCATAATCTTGAAAATGTGAAATGAGAAAGTGTAATTGAGAAATAGAGTGAATACAGAGTGAGCAAGAGGTACAAAAGAGACTAATGTCTTTGCTCTCAGGAAAAGGAGAATAACAGGTTTTTGACAGAGGTTTTACTAGGGCAGATAGTAGAAGTATGAAGGATAAATCTGGAAAAAAACATAAACAAACTGACATAAATGAGTCACACATCTAAACTTGACCTAGAATTAGGATTCTGCAGAGCACGGAGGCTGGTCTCAAATCACATGCACATAAACTGGAGAACACTTGCCAGGCAACCAGTTCCAGTGTAACATTTTTAATAGATTGTTCATTCACAGAAGTTTCAAGGTTTTTTTTCAAATTCAATATGATTTTGTTCCCAATAAAACCAATTTATAGATAGGAGAAAAATCTTATGCATTTTAAAAATGATATACCTTTTAGAAAATTTTCTAAAACTATCATATAAATATAAATAATAGAAATAAGCACTTAAATTTTATCTTTGTTACTAATTATCACAAGTCTAAGATTCATGCAAATACCAATGAATAGCAGGACAAAAGACCATGGATAATATTGAAAAGGTCTTTGAATAGAATTAATTAAATCTTTTATAATTCTCACTAAGATAGAACAGCAAGAATAATTAGTCATTTGGTGCAGGATACTCAATTCTTTAAAAAAAGAACTCAAGGCCCTTTCCCTAACCTCTCTCTAAAAGAACCCTCTAAAATCAATGCTAGGTGACAGTTGATCTATTAGTATTTTCCTCTATAACAGCACAACCTGAAATCAAAACAGAAAAGACAATTATGTCCTTCCCATAGGGCATGGGGAAGGAATCCTTTTGCTGATAAACCAATATGTATCCCTACAATTGGTGAAATATTTCTCTTTTTTTTGTGTTTGCTGACAACTAAGGACTTTGTTGACAATGGCAAATTAATCTCCAAATCTTGGAAGATGATTCAGAGAAACACATCTCTTCCCAGATATATTGTTTCAGAATATATAGCTTGGTAATCAAATTTGCTTTAAAATTTTTGTTCAATGTTTATCTATATACCTCATTTTAAAAAGAACACAGGAACTACACAAGTAGCTAAATCAAGTATAATACTTATTTACATTTAAGTTTGGAAACTTTGCCCCAAGTTAGTCTGCAGAGGCAGCTGAATTAAAAAGGAGCAATGATTTCAAAGTCTGGGAGATGGATGATCTGTTCCCAGATTCTCTGCTTTCTCACACTGAATTGCTAAGAGATCACTAGCAGATCACACTTGAATCACTATATATTTTTTATATTTCTTTATATTTTTGTTCATGCTTTTCTTTGACTCTCTAGATAGATAGGTGGAAGTATAAAAGTGGCTGGCTGGCTGACTGGCTGGATGGATGGAGGGATGGATGGATGGTAGTGATAGAGATATAGGGATATCTACTTCTCTATCTTTATATACAGATGTAGATCTGTATCTATATTTATGACTACATGTGGACACTATCAATGAGATGAATTTCACAGTCTTTAAAAAGATTCAAGACTCCCAAACAAATGACAAAAAAATCTTTGTATTCTACTCAAATGACAAGGGTATGATATCAAAACTCCAAAATGAATTCATACAACTTAACAAAACTAAGGTAAAAAGCCCAGTCAAAAATGGGATGGAGAGCTAAAAATATACTTCTCCAACAAAGAAATATAGAAGCCCAACAGGTATATATAAAAAAGTTCAACATCACTTATAATCAGGGAAATGCAAATAAAAATTGCAATAAGATACTACCTTACACCAGTAAGAATGAACCCTATCACAAAAACAAACAAAAAAATGGATGACAACAACAAGTGCTGGTGTGGATGTGGAAAGAAAGGAACAGACTTATACTGCTGGTCAGAATGCAAACTGGTGCAGCCACTCTGGAATGCTGTGTGGAGAACCCTCATCAATAGAACTACCATTTGACTCAGCAATTCCATTACTGGAACTCTACCCAAGGGATACAAAAACACCAGTTCAAAAGGACACCTGAACTTGCATGTTTATAGTAGCACTATCTACAATAGCCAGGATTTGAAAACAACTGAAACTAATGAATGGATGAAAAGTTATGGCATAGATACACAATGGAGTATAATTCAGCAATCAAAAAAATTTTGAAGCATTTGTGATAATATGCACAGACCTAGAAGGAATCATGTTAGTGGAAATAAGTCAGAAATAAAAAGACAGGAGTAGTTTGGTTCTGGGAAAGCAAACTTGAAGGCTTCCAGCTCTCACCCCAAGCCCAACAAGGCCCGCCTGCGGATGGAGTGTTGCCGGTGCCGGGAAGTCCAACTCGGTGGAGAGAAGTGGCCAGTTTCAGCAGCAGGGGGGGGGGGGTCTCACTCAGGTGAACTGCCCTGCCAGCAAACAGAGACTACTCCTGGTTGTCACAGTAACAACCCGGGAGTTAGGGTGGGACTGCAATTTGCAACTGAACAGGCCCTGGGCCTTCAGGCTAGGGGTGGACTGAGTAGTATGGTTCTGGGTAAGCCAACTTGAAGGCTTCCAGCTTTCACCCCAAGCCCAAAAGCGCTGGCGCTACACAGCAGCACCAGCACAAACTAAGAAAACAAGGACACTCACTAACCAAGAGCTTGAAGAAACACCAATCAGAAAAAAAAGAGTGTTATGGCAAGCCTAGAACTTGGAGGCACCAAGAGCTATTTAAGGTCCATCAAACTGAAAAGAGGGGAAACAACAATAAAGAAGACAGACAATACAATAGAAACCACACCTAGTCACACATTCACTCTCTGAAAAGGAACTGGTCCCCCACAATAACCAATGGAAACAAGATATAACCACCACTGCAGCAAAAGTACAAAGGCAGAATTAACCACAACTAGATAGCCTTCAACATGCCTAATACCAGAGCAATAGTCACTCAATATGTAGAGCAAGTCCAAAAGGAAAAAACAGGAAGGAGGAAGAATACAAAAACTCAAGTAAGCCCAAGGAAAATAATTCACCCCCAAAGGATACACAATCTGTAGAAACCAACATGGATGACATGGAAGAAATGCTTCACATGTCAGACAAAGAATTTAGAATCAAAGTGATAAAAGCACTCAAAGAGGCCAAAGAAGATGGGAAAAAAGGGAAAGCAAGAGGGTAGAAGTTCTCAATGAACTAAAAGAAGTAGTAGAAAAATATAAAAAATAATGTAGCAAAATGAGCAATATCATTGAAGTACAGAAAAACAAAATTGAAACCCTAAATAAACTGCAGGAGATGCAATGCATAAAAGGAGCAATAGAAATGCTCAAAAATGCAGGGAAGAGTCAGGAATGTAGATTAGAAGAAATAGAAGACAGAATCAGATCACTAGAGGATACAGAAGTAGAGAGAATGAAGAGAGAGAAAAATAAAGTAAGAAAAGAGAAGAAAAAAATCAGAGATCTGTCAGATACTCTAAAGAAAACAAATATAAGAGCAATAGGAATCCCAGAAGGAGAAGAAAAAGACACAGGATCTGAAAGGCTCTTCAATGAAATAATAGAGGAAAATTTCCCAAACTTGAAGAAAGAAATGAAAATTGACATACAGGAAGCAAAAAGAACACTACACTACTTTAATGAAAGAAGAAATACAGCAAGACACATCATAGTAAAACTTTCAAGAGCCAAAGATAAAGAAAAAATTATGAGAATAACAAGAGAGAGGAAAGAGATAACCTACAAAGGAAAACCGATCAGACTGACCTCAGATTTCTCAGAAGTGGCAATCAAAGCAAGGAGAGGATGGGGCCACATCATCAAAACACTCCAAGACAAAAAGTGCCAACCAAGAATTCTCTAGCCAGCAAAGTTGTCCTTCCTTTATGAAGGAAAAATTAGAACCTTCTCAGACAAAGTCTCCAGAAATTTGCTACCACCAACCCCCCCTTCCAAGTACTCCTCCAAGAAGCCCTAGGATTGAAACCTGCAGAAGAATAAAAAGAATGAATAATAGAAAAGAAAGAACAAATTAAAACAGAACCGCCAATGACCACCAGGAACCCATTGTTAGAGTCTCAAACATCAATAATTACTCTAAATGTCAATGGGCTAAACCCAGCAATTAAAAGACACAGAGTGGCAAACTGGATTAAAAGATTGACCCCAACATTCTGTTGCCTCCAAGAAACACATTTGATCCCAAAAGACAAGCATAGATTGAAGGTGAAAGGATGGAAAATGATTCTACAAGCAAATGACCACCCAAAAAAGGTAGGGGTAGCCATTCTGATAGTAGATAAACAGATTTCAAACTAAAAAAAGTAACAAAGGATAAAGAAGGTCACTATCTAATGGTTCAAGGGTCAACCAACCAAAAAGACTTAACAATTATCAACATATACTCACCAAATGAGGGTGCACCAAGATTCATAAGACAGCTACAAAGAGAATGGAAAACAAATATAAATGAAAACACATATGTAGTAGGAGAGTTTAACACACCACTGTCAACAAAGGACAGATCAAAAAAACAAAAGCTACACAAGGACACAAAAGCCTTAGATGAAGACCTAGACAAAATGGACCTAATAGACATCTACAGGATGCTACACCCACAAGGAAAAGAATACATCTTCTTCTCAAATTCACATGGATCATTCTCTAAAATTGACCACATACTAGGCTACAAGGCAAACATGAATAAATATACAAAGATTAAAATAATACCAACTGTTTTTTCAGACCATAAGTGTATCAAACTAGAAATCAGGAATAAAAAGAAAGAAGAACATCCAACACACGGAGACTGAACGACATGCTTATAAAGGAAGAATGGGTAATTGAAGAAATTAAAGATGAAATTAAAACTTACTTTGAAACAAATGACAAAGACACAGCATTCCAAAATGTTTGGGATGCAGCAAAAGCATATCTTAGAGGAAGACTCGTAGCAATACAGGCCCATATCAAAAACCAAGAAAATAACCAAAAAAACAACCTAGTCTATCAACTCGAAAAACTAGAAAAAGCAATAAAAAAACCCAAAACACAGCAGAAGACAAGAAATAAGAAAAATAAAAGAAGAAATAAATAATCTAGAACCCAAAAAGACTATCCAGAAGATCAACAAAACCAAAAGCTGGTTCTTTGAAAAAATAAATAAAATTGACAAGCTCCTTGCAAAACTCACAAAGGAAAGAAGAGAGGGAATTCAAATAAACAGAATCACAAATGAAAGAGAAGAAATTACAACAGACACAAAAGAAATCCAAAGGATAATAAGAGATTACTATGAGCAACTATATGGAAATAAATACAACAACCAGTTTAAATAAACCAATCACAAGCAGTAACATTGAAGCAGTCATCAAAACTCTACCTAAAAACAAGAGCCCAGGACTGGATGGCTTTACAAACGAATTCTACCAGACATTCAAATATGATATAATGCCTGCGCTACTAAAGCTCTTCCAAAAAATTGAGAAAGAAGGAAAACTGCCAAATACATTCTATGAAGCAAACATCACACTCATACCAAAACCAAATAAGAACAGCCCCAAGAAAGAAAACTATAGGCCAATTTCCTTAATGAACATGGATGCAAAAATTTTAAACAAAATCCTGGCAAACCAAATCCAATGATGCATAAAAAGCTTATTCACCATCACCAAGTGGGATTTATCCTAGGGGCACAAGGATGGTTCAACATCCAGAAATCAATTAATATAATACACCACAGCAACAAAGAGAAAAACAAAAACCACATGATATTATCAATAGATGCAGAGAAAGCATTCGACAAAGTCCAGCATCCATTTATGATAAAAGCCCTTGAAAAATTAGGGATTAAAGGAACTTATTTCAGCATAATAAAAGCCATCTATGACAAACCTATGGCAAACACCATCCTAAATGGAGAAAAACTAAAAGCATTCCAGTTGAGATCTGGAATCAGGCAAGGATGCCCCACTCTCCCCATTGCTCTTTAATGTTGTACTGGAAGTTCTAGCTAGGGCAATAAGGCAAGAGAAACACATAAAAGGGATACAAATAGGTAAAGAGGAACTGAAGCTATCATTATATGCTGATGACATGATTCTCTATATAGATAACCCCAAAAAATCCACAGAAAGATTGCTTGAAACAATAAACCAGTTCAGTAAGGTAGCTGGATACAAAATCAACACACAGAAATAGGTAGTTTTCCTATATGCAAAAAGTCAAATAGAAGAAGAAATTTGAAAAACCATCCTATTCACCATTGCACCAAAAAAAAAACCTGGAAATAAACCTAACAAAAAACATGAAAGAACTATACAAAGAAAATTTTAGAACACTGCTTAAAAGAGATAGAAGAAGACATAAGGAAATGGAAAGACATTCCCTGTTCATGGATTGGAAGGATAAATATTATCAAAATGGCCATCTTACCAAAGGCAATCTACAGATTCAATGCAATCCCAATAAATATCCAAATGACATTTTTAAAGAGCTAGAACAAAAATTAATGAAATTCATATGGAATAACAAAAGGCCTCAGATATCAAAAAACCTCCTGACCAGAAAAAAAGAGAATGGATTTATTACAATTCCCAACTTCAAACTATAATACAAAACCATAATAATTAAAACAGCTTGGTACTGGTACAAAAACAGACAATCAGACCAATGGAACAGAATTGAGTGCCCTGAAATAAAACCACAAATATATAGTCAACTAATCTTTGACAAAGGAGTGAAAAACGTTGGAACAAAGATAGCCTCTCCAATATATGGTGCTGGAAAAAATGGACTGATACATGCAAAAAATGGACCAAGACAACTCCCTCACACCATGTACAAAAATCAACTCAAAATGGATAAAAGACTTAGAAGTCAGACCTGAAACCATAATATACATAAAGGAAAACTTGGGTAAAACCCTCCAGGAATTATAATTCAGGAATCCCTTTCTAGAACCATCTACAGATGGCAAAAAAAAATGAAGGAAAACATAAACAAATGGGACTACACCAAACTAAAAAGATTCTGTACAGCAAAAGAAACAACAAATAAGACTAAACGAAGCCCAACTGAATTGGAAAAAAATTTGCCCTCCAACAATAGTGATAGGGTTTAATAACGAAGATTCACAAAGAACTCACAAAACTAAACAAAAGCAAAATAAAAAGTCCAATCAAAAAATGGGGAGAACTAAAAAGACACTTCTCCAAAGAGGAAATACAAATGGCCAACAGACACATGAAAAATTGTGCAATGTCACTAACAATAAGGGAAATGCAAATCAAAACCACAATGAGATACCACCTTACACCAGTAAGAATGGCCCACATCCAAAGAACACAAAACAACAAGTGCTGGTGAGGATGTGGAGAAAAAGGAACACTCTTACTGCTGGTGGGATGTAAACTGGTCCAACCTCTATGGAATACTGTGTGGAGGACCCTCAAATTAATGAAAATGGAACTACCATTTGACACAGCAATTGTTCTCTTGGGGATCTACCCAAAAGAGTCCTCAATGTGGGTACAAAGGGACACCTGTGCTTGGATGTTTACTGCAGCACTATTTATAATTGCAAGGACATGGAAGCAACCTAAGTGCCCCAAAACAGATGACTGGATGAAAAAGATGTGGTATATATACACGATGGGATATTACTCATCAATTAAGAATGACAAATTTGACGTCTTTATGACAACATGAATGTACTTAGAAGAAATCATACTAGCAGAAGCAAGTCAAAAAGAGAAAGACAGAAGTCAAATGGTTTCACTAATATATGGGATATAGTGAAAAAAAATAAACAAAGCCATGAGGAAAAGACAAAACAAGCTAAGCACCAAACTGAAGCACACAACTATGGCAGGAGGGAAAAGGGGGGGATGGGAGGGGAGGTGGGGGAGTAAATCCCTGGGATTGCAATGATGTGAAAATTATCTATAAATAAATTATTAACAAAAGAAATAAAATGACAAAAATCAGATAGACTCACTTATAGGTGGTAAATAGGAAAAACAAACAAAAAAAAGTCAAGAAAAAGTCAAAACTAACAAGCTAACAGTAGAACTAAAGCATATAACAAAGGTGGGAGAATGATGATCAGGGAAGGAATGAGCACAAAAGATCAAGATGATGGTTCATGGATGATATGGTGGTGGCAGAACCCTGGGGAATACAACTGTGTTATATATATATGTAATATATAAGTATTATATATAAATAAAGTAAAGGCAATGTTTCTCTCCATTTAGAAAAAAAATTAAGTCTCTTTTAGTGATTTTAAATGTCAACTTCGTCCAAAATTTTAAGATGTGTAAAATCCTATATATGCTAATGATTTTAAATGTGTAATTTCTATTTCTTTAGACTCCTGCTGATTACTCTAGAACACACAGCTTCATTATTTGGCTTCTTAGATTCCTGAAAATAGTATTAAAATAGTGGGTTACTTAGTTTCTCTTTAAAATATTGTTCATCCAATATTTCAACCCAGTTGTAAGTCATGTTATTTTCCAACCTTCCTAGACTTATAATTTACATCACATTTTGAGATCCCTTAGGCATCATATTTTATAGTCCCTCAATTATCCATTTATGAAGTCTAAGGGATATTCATTATTTGTGTTCTGGTCACTAAATAATAATCACCTTATTTGTACACATAAATGGTAACACTTCACATTTTTTCCTGCCTCTTATTTCTCCAAGTACCAAAAAATGATAAAAAGAATCATCTGCTTGTCCCAGATCCTCTGTCACAAAACTCTCTTGTTCAGTAATATAACGGAACTCACTAATATCTAATATAAAAATGATATATTATTCAAACTTATATTAGGCTGGAACAAAAAGTATATACTGGCAGTGTCTCTAGTATATTTGAACATATTATCACTCCAAACAAACATATTCCAAACCTGTCTGCCTTCAAATTGCCTTCACTAATTAATATTCCTGGTCACACATAAGTATGTATATGTAAAATATTCCGGTTAAGCAATATTTTTAGTTGTTCCATAGATATTTGCTAATTTTGAAAATGGAGGTTTCAATAGAGATCCTTCTATAATTTTAATTTTTGATCTACTGTTTTCCTTTTAATGCAGATCTTTACAAAAGTCATCATTCAATTTAGGGAGCTAAATCAAGGAGGAGAGTAAAGGCAGGTCCCTGCTGAGAATCCTCTTCTGCCTAATGAAGAGTCAGACACACAGACACCCCTCTCAATAGAGCGTCCTCCCTTGCTTTGCCACACTTTGGGACATAGGAACTGACCTCAGTTTGTGTTCCAAGGTAGGGATAGGGGACTAGAACTTTTTTACAGAGGTGTTATTGTATCCCTATAGCTACTCCCCTGTATTTTGAAAATAACTCGTGCTTTATACATTTGTCTTGGCAACTTATTATACCCTCTTAATTGTATATCAAGAGAAAAAACACAAAGAATTATTATCTAAATATACATTTTAACCACAGTCTTTACATCAAATAAATTAATACACATTAACACCTACTCTGTGCCAGTAGGCATATATATCAACAACCAAAAGGCTAAAAAGTATTAGCTGGTTAAATTATCCCAGAGACTGAGCTTTTATTTGTTTACTTTTTATTGAGGTAACACTGGCTTATTTTACTGGTGGTATTTGTGGGCTCTAGGATCTCCCCTGCAGATCCAGACACTGCAGTACACTCATCACCTAATCACCCAGAGTTCACTATCATAGTTCATTGTTCTCTCTTCCTTTTACCCCTTCCCCAAACCCTCCCCATCTGGATGCTTCAGTTCTATTGTTAGCTTTCAAGGGTTACTCTTAAAGCTTGTCCTTATCTGATCTATGGTTTGGTTTCTCTGAATTTACATAAAATATTTTCACATAGAGGTAGTTCAGTATACCAAGTAGTCACTAATTTTTGTTTCTGCAAAATAAGGGTTTTTATAGTTGCATTCGTAAAGAATCAGTTACATTATTCTCAGTGTCATATTAGCTACATGTGTAGCACAAATATCTCTTTTATATGAAAAGCCACCAAAATACAAAAGATATAATTGCTATTAAAGAGTATTTTCCTCTTGCCACTTATCATGTGAATCTTTTTTTAAAGAATATTCAGTCTAATTTCTGTCTTGATATATGGTTTGCTATTCTATTTCTGTAAAATGAGAACATTCTGTTCTATTCATTCTCTAGCTTACTTTTAGAAACTGCAGAAAGGCTTAAATTAAACTCCTAAAGAAATTATCTGCCATTCTTATACAGTTATCAAATACACACACTCCTGTTTCGACTGCTCAAAGTAGGTGTGTCAGACTGACTAGAGTGATTGCTCTGCATTCATATAAAACATCACAGGAGGAAGTATCAAAAGTGGGTCAGCACCACTCTTCATAAGATGATATTCAGGTTCTATTGTGAGAGCCAATGAGGAAAAAAGGAGAAGATACTCAACATCTGGTCACTATGGGACATATAAAACAGCCATTTATTGGACTTCACTTAACCATATCAGTTATTCCTTTATCACAAATCAATACCATGCCATCAAACAAGTCTTTCAGATGTCAAATAGGGGTAAATTAATTTTCTCTTAACACCGGATAGTTATAGCTAAATATCTAGGTGCCAAATGAAACTATGTTTTCATTGGAGTCAATTTTATTCTCTATTGGGAGTAAGGTGAAAGTTGGGATTGACCACTGAATTTATCTAGATCTAATGCTTAGTCTTCTGGGAAACAATAGTAATTTTCTTTTTTTTTTAATTTATGTATGTATTACTGAATGCCCCATTGTAATTGGCCATAAAGTCTGATCTTAGATTTCCTAACAATAAAAATTCCTGATTACAGATGTCCAGAGAATCAAAAGCTATCATTAGGGAATAAATACAAAGAACTGGTTTGAGATTTATGCTTTAAGTCTTGACTTTCCCTCCCATATATATTTTGTGTGCTATTTTTTTGTTGTTCCAAAGATTTCTATTCTTTGAAGCAAAAGGGACATTAGGAAGAGGAGTTCATACTTTTATCCTATGATACTAATCATTAGTGGAAAACATTTACTCTGAAGGTAAAAAAGAAGCAAACTTCTACTTCAGAGAATTTCTGCATTATTTATGACTAAGATGGGTGGAATACATAATGTGGTTATATTGAGTTTTGGTCTTCAAAAACTCCTTTGAGTTTTAAATTGTAAAGCAGTTTTTCAAATCTTCAAGGATTTCCTAGCTATGCGTTCTCCATCTGATCAAGGGTGATTTATACTATAATGGCACAGTGATCTTCCACAATGCTAAACTAGAAAAGAATATATCTCATATCTTTAATGTTTTTAAAATATTAACAACAAACATTTTATTAAATGTTTTATTAAACATTTTAATTAATTAAACATTTTATTAAAACAAACATTTGTTGATCTTTTACAGTTTGTTGTGGGCGAGGTTACTATAGCATTTGTATTTCATTAAACCATTAGTTTAGAGATACTGCTATAATTTAGGGTGTTTAAGCATATGGATTCCAGAACTAAACTACCTGGGTTCAAATCCCAGTTATGCAAATAAGCCATATCAGTTTGAACAAATTATATAACCTTTTGTATATAAATTTCTTATAAAATAGAGATTCTACTATTTTATTGGGTTGTGATAAATACTAAATTAAACTAACATTTACAAAATTCTTGAAAAGTGAATGTACCTAGTTTATACTATGCATATGTGAACTAATATCTTTACCCTTTGACCCAAATAATTTGAGGGAACTTTAAAAAGCTGGGTAACAGTCTTCCCTCTTATGTAGGGGAGCTGGGCAGCCTCTGCCTAAGGTCCTGGTGTAGGAGAGGGGATTAGTGTGCTCGTGGTATGAGGTGGCAATTACTTTGGGTGGCTCAGATGGGTCCTTAGTGCCTCAAGTTTGCCCCTGCCAGGGCCTGGGCAGCTGGCAGGATGGGGATGTGGGGTAAGTCCTATACCACTGAGTCAAAAGTTCCTGGAGGGAAGAGAGATCTGGATCAGAGATCCAGCCTCCTCTCTTATGTGGGGGATAGGTTAGGGAGGCTGGAGAGCCTCTGCAGGGGCACAGAGAGCACAGGGGTCCCACTTTGGTTTACTGCCACATCAGTCAGACTTACATTGAGAAGGAGATAACCAACAATCCAGCGGCAGATATCTGGGAAAGGAAAGGAGAAAACAATGGCATTGGGTACACTAATCACCTGGATAGGTGATTAGAACTGGAGGACTGAAAGAACATATGGTTGGAACTGCAAGAGACAAGGTTGAGAGACTAAGGACTGTGGTGTCCTATCATAGAGTCCACCAACTAGGTCCCCTGGGGTTCAGAAACCAATCCCTGACCCAAAGATGTGTGCAACATGAGAAAAGCTCCTTCCCTCTCCAATACAGCTCACTCCCTCTCCATCTGTTGGAGTCTGTTCCCACCTGGGAAATTATCCAATGCCAGTGACTGGGAATTGGGTTCCCAACACCAGATGGGAACTATACAGCACAGAAACAGCACTAAGTGACAGATACCAGAAAGGAGACAGCCAACATGACATGTCACCTTCAACACAAGAAGTGCCACAACAAAGAGGCCTGGAGAACCAGCCACACAGCTGCCCTCTGAAAGGTTCTTGTTGTTTAAGGCTTGGCTGCCCACCTCACAGTGACCCCTGGAGATCCCAGCAGCTTGGACTGGTGTGTTCCAGGAGCATAGGTCCTCACCCAGGAATGATGACATTACCCCAGGAAAAAGAGACCAGTGAGCAAAGCATCAGCCAAAGACTTGGAGGGAGAAAGGAGATGAAGTAACTAGAGGGGGGTAGGGAGGTTGGGAGTAGAGAGGGTAATATAGGGAGGGCCATAAAGGGAACAATAACTATACAAATATGACCAATGGTGTATGAAAATTTTAAAAAGAATAGACTAAAAAGAAAGTGAGTAGCATATGAATTAGGAATAAAACTACAGTATCAGAGGAGTCAAAGTGTCAATTCTTAATTAACACAAATTTCCCTAGTTGAAAAATGTAAAATAATAATTCATTTGAATGTATGATGGGGAATTTGGTCTATTTTCTGCTATTGTTCAATATACTCCTTTTATTTAGACATCCTTGTCTCTATACTTCTGAAGTCCTCTTTAGAATTTTAATAGTTAAGCATTGATTAGATTAGTTCTTATTTAACTGATAGCATCTACGATTTTATAGGCTGCTGTTAAACACATCATCCCAGAATAAGGAACTGTATTTTGCTAGTCTCTATATGATTACAGTGATCTCTCCTTTACTGGTTCCTAGGGAGTTTTTTCTCTAATCCCTAATTCCAATCAGTTGCACCATTTACTTCATTGTCCAAAAACAAATACCAGATTATTTGAAGTAATATGTTAAATGTGTCACTCGTAAGACCAATCCCCTCTGTTAAAGTTATAGCACTGTTACTTATTACTATGATCTTGGGCATTTCAAGAAAAAAAAAAGATAAAACAATGTATAAATATTGAAGAAATGGAAAACTTATTTTTGCAGATGATAATATAAAAGAATATCAATTTTATATAATGTGATAAAAATAATAATTATATTTATCATATCAAATAATTTTATTCTAAATTTATTCTAAATTTGTATGAAGAAAAATCAAGAATACAAGCTAATAGTAAAGACTATACATTTATTTATTTAATTATAGAACTTTCTGGATTTTAATCCTCTCCATTGGCCTGTTTAGCTACACCTCAGACAGCCTGTCCTGCCTGATTTAATCACTACATGGGGGAAAAATTGAAATGGAAGAATTCCTAAATCATGTGCAAAACCCAACACAAAGGACAAGTAAAATTTAAAACTAACTCAACAAAACCAAAGCATAGAGTAAGAGAGGGGGAGGGGTTAAAATCAGAGGAAAGAGAGGCACAAGAGATTAAGATGGTGGACAAACCTGGGGAATGTAACAATGTAAAATATAGATATGAGTTAGCAAATAAAAAAAAAAGAAAACACAATGCAGGAACAATCTAATAGAATCTTCAGATTTACCTAAATTAAAATGAAAAACTTTTTGTAGGTGAGAAAGAAAAGACAAAGACAAAAGTCATATCAAGTAACCATGTTGGAATATATTTGCAAGTTCTTATTTAAAAATAAATAATAAAATTTATAATCTATCATGCTGCATAGCAAGAATATTAATCCTTTGCAATTTTTAGGCTTCCACTTTTTGAGAATTTGACTATGTTTTGATAATGCGCTGATGTTTGGCACATTTTTCAATTTGTTATATTAATTTTAAATGGCAAACATTTTAGTTTCCACTTGAAACATGAAAAAATATAAATTTGGGTGAAATAATCAATTTTAGGTTACATAGTTCATGAACTCCAGTTAATGTTTAAATGAATGTCCTCAGTTGAATTTTTCTAATTAAGGGTTTCTCTTGCATTGTGCTTATAAAATATTTTTCACTGATTTTTGTTTATAATTTAATTTGTTTAGTTATGATAATAAAGAATTGAAAGATTCCATAGACATATAGCTATAAATTGTTACTTATATAGTTTCTTCAGTATTCACTATGCTTTCCCATAAGACCCCATAATATTTTCTTTTTGTTTCTTAGAATTTAGAAGTCACTTAGAATTTTATTTTGGTGCGTAGTATAATTTTTTTCATGTAGGTAAATCTTTTCTTATGGTAAAATCTTATTTTCACAATCAACATAGACCATTTTGAAATCTTCTATTTTATTTCACTGTGAATCTATCCCTGATCCTTTACTGTATATGATTTACTTTGATTTAATAGTTCAGAAGAAATCTCATTATTCTTATTTTTCAGAATTCTCCTGAAAACTCTTCATAGACGAGTGATTGTTAAAAGATGGTTTTATGCAATGCTCAATCTCAAACAATAGCTAATTGTTACATTTATTCAAGACTTTACAAAAGCTAATTTTTGATAACTTTATGTACATTTGATATTTTGTTCCCACAGATACTTACCATTTATTGCTATTTTCCTAGACTGATGTTTGTATGATGGAGTTGTATGTGAGATGAGTATTTCTATAGCTAATGGATATTTTCTATTTTCTGCTATTGCTAATTGATGTGTATGTTTAAGGATATTGTATTTCTTTAGCACTGCAATGAAGACTGCAGTTTCATTCATTCAAATTCAATCAATCAGCCCTGATTAAGTACTGAATGCTGTCCTAGAACACATATTAGAGATTGTTCCCTAAAGCATGTGTTATCTGAAGAGTGTGTCTCTATTCTTTATATCAGGGGCTAGAATTAATGGCATATTGATTAGAAATTGAAAAAAAAGTGGTACACTTTATAGAATAAATGACAATTTATAGAAAATCACACTAAAAAGTCAGGAATTATACTATATCCTTCCACAGTCTTACAAATTTGGCACATTATCTTTGCCCATATCAACTACAGTAGCAACAGCTATCATTTGCTCTATCCTATGCCTCAGGTTTTAGTAGGGGCTGAGAATAAAGTCATTAACTCTCCTCAGCAGTCTATCAGGTAGGTATTACAAACTAATTCACTGATAAGGGAACCGAAAGCCTCAGGGTTTAAAGGAATGTAGATCCTCTGCAAGTACTTGAAAAGTTCCAGGATTTCAAAAAGCCTGTACACTTATTACTCTTCCATTATTTTCTGTTCTATACAGAGTCAATGATTGTAAATAGATAAGTGATGTGTGATCATTTTAAGTCAAAAAGGAACAGAAAGGATGGGATTATGTTGTGGAAGTCTTGATGAAATGGCCAGTTGGAAGGAGGAATAGTTAACAGTCAAATAACATGAAAATAACATGTGAAAAAGCAAACATCTATTGTTACCTCTATTCTTTTGCAAAATGTATTTTTCTACAGAGTTCAACATGTGGTAACTTGCATTTACATTATTTGGAATTAACAATGCCACTCCAGTCAGTCACATTAGCTACATATCAAGTACTTAATAGGTATATATGGCTAGCAGTTATCAAGTCAAGCAGTACCAAAACTGTCCATCATCATGGAAACCTTTAGTAAGCATTGTTCATTTAGTGAATCCAGTCCACAGGTTGTATTCAGGAGTTGCTTGATTAATTTCATATTCTCAGTGAACATATTGCTATGTGTTAGAACATGAGCAAGATATTGGGATACAAAAAGAGGTAAAATGGTTAGTTTCTTAAGACACACAAAATCCAGTGGGAGACAAATGGGATTAAATCATTTTAGGAATAAAAATAATAGTAAATAGTAATAGAATAGGTCACCAAAATTCTCATATATTTTTTTCTGCTTTTGTGCCCAGCCTGGATGTGTAATTTTCTATTCCAGACGGATCTGGATTTTTATGCCCTAAAAACTATGAGTTTAGTGCTGATATTTTGCCTTAAACTTTTGCAAATCTTAATGCTGATTTTACACCCACCCACACAGACACAAAACTGCTGCCTTGGCACACTCAACTGAATCACAATCTCTGCTGATTCTTTTTAGATTATAACTATGTCAAGAGTGCTCTATTCACATCTTTGCTCTTTGTTACCTAATAAAAAACAGGGAGTTTTCACTTAGAATTCCTTCTCATTTCATTTTGTACAAAATAACTACTGGTAAAATTATCAGTGAAATCATCTAGCATGTTTCTATTAAGATTTGGTGTTTCTTATTTGTGAGAAACTGCTGGAAAATCCTGTGTTCTCACTGTGTGTGAGAAAACTGTACTTCTCCATGCATTCTCAAGTTCAGAGGGGCTCTGAACACATCTTATTGCCAGGAAAATCTATCAAATATGTGGATCCTTTAGTTTACCACATTTAGCTGAGCAATTCTGTTTCTTACTTAAAGAAATACAGCAAAAACTCACGCCTGCTTTGCCCAAGGAGACAAGTCCATTTCATGAGAATTTACTATTTGCACCTACTTTGGTTCTGGTATTTTAGAAACGTGCATAAAATGACTCCTTTCAAAAATGATGTCTAGCAGCATTTATTCAGCATATTTTTCTCTTTGGCAATATGAACATTTCGTAGGACAAAATTACTTCATTCAGATAGCCTAAAATTAGCACCATCAAGTAAGGGGTAAATCCGATTGTCAGCCAAAGATAGAAACAGAGAAGAAATAATTAAATGCAAAATCATTTATCTTCCACTGAGAAAATATTTTTCACTGAGTGTTATCCAGTTTTTACCTCAATCAATCCATCTGTAGGACATTCATTACAGTCATTATCAAATGCTGTCAAACCAAAGAACTAGTGTCATGTTGATTGCTGCCTCCTGCTAGTTGTTTTACCATCATTGTATTTCCTAGTGTGTGATAAATAAGTCCTGGCTGGTTTCTCATATTCTTGTTTTCTTCTCATTGCCAAGATAAAAGTTTTCTCTTATGCTTTCAGGCTTGACTGATTCAAGAATCCAATATTTCAATGCCAAAACAAATGACCAGATATGCATGTTTGTAGGCAATACATAGTCATTACCCATTTTATATGTCACAGCACACAGGGCATTTTAAAATAAACTGGTCATAATCAGTTGCCTTTAAAATATTTTTTTCTTCACTCAAAATGAATGGAAGCAAATATTTCTGCTAGATTAGCCTGTGGATTACTTGAAGGCAATAAACAAAATCACTTATTTCATCTATTAAGTTAGAAGCCATCACACTGCTTTTCAAGGTCAACATGATATAAACCACCCACTAACAAAAATTGTCTTTGTCATATGCAGTTTAACTCTCAACCTCACTATCCCCCAGGGTATTCCTTCATCAAATCTCGGGTACCTGACTGCCCTTCACTCCTCCTCTCCTCCTCCCTCCATTATTCTTACTCAATCAGGAGGACTCAATAATGATACTGACTTTCTTTCTCATTCCTTCCTATCCCCCCATCTCTGTGCTTATTTCAAAATGAACCTCCTGTGCACCTTCTGTTCTGATCTCTACCAGTCAATAGTGTCATTTTCCATATTCATGGCTAGGGGAACACCTATTTTCATTCTTTCCTTAGGAGACTTCCCACATAAGCCTCTCTCTATACCACTTAATTATTTTTCTCTGTCAACTGGTCCTCATATCCCCTTGGGTAGGGTCTACAGGTTAAAGCAGTGATTTCCTTTGCAGCAGAATTTGTAGACTATTCCTTGAATTGCCTTTAATTGGCGGAATGTGATTCTACTTACATAATATTCTTGAAATGATAAAATTATAAAAAGAGAGGCAAACGACATACCATGAACTAAGGAAGGATTTGGGATGGAAGCAAGCAACAGTGATCAGTCTAAGGAATTTGAGGTATAATCAAAATGTTTTCTTTTTCTTTTCTCCTTCCTTCCTTCCTTCCTTCCTTCCTTCCTTCCTTCCTTCCTTCCTTCCTTC